>PVJA010016569.1:0-16610 GCA_004027025.1 Myocastor coypus
TCACCTATCTTACCTCTGCATCCCCTCCTGTGCCCACCACTTGTGCCCAGGCCGGTTCCTGGGCCGTTCTCCACACTCATACCTGGCCTGTTCTGCAGCTTTCTGTGGCATATACTTCTTGTTCATTGTTCTGGCATCTGTTAATTGTGCATCACTGTGGGTGATGTGGATCATCACAGGGGTCCAAGGCTGTGTGCGTAGGCAGGTGCTGCTCTAGCAGGTTGTGTCTGCTGCAGTACTCAGCCTGAATAAGAAGGGAAGAAGACCTGAGACAGATCCTGAGTGGGAAGTGGGCAAACTGTGTGGATCCAGGTTGTCTGTGGAAGAACTCAGGCTGCCTTTACATGGATAAAAGTTGAGAGCATAAATGCCCAGGGTAGTTCAGTGCCTTCAGCAAGAGTCATAAACCAGGGCTGTAAGAACTTACCCTTCTGTCTGTGGTATGTGTATTTCACTTAATAACTATTAAGACAGAAGGGTCTTTGCTACCCATGGGTGATGGCAAGGAAGCATGGTCTGAGAAAACCTATTTCAAACCATGGCAGCACTTAGAGAACCAAACTTGAGGGGATAGAATGTGTAGCAGACAGTGCAGAAGGGAGAAAGAACTCAGACTGAATCCTTGGAGCCTTTGGAAATGTACTCGGGTGTAGAGAATGAATGACATATGTTGTAAGTTATGTGTTGTTGCTGAAAGGAACAACGAGAAGACCTGATGAAAGTAGTTCAGAGGACACACTGAGATTCATCCCTCTGAGCAAAGAACCCCTGAGGCAAATAGCTGTATTTTGGGTAGTGAGTGTGTCCTCCTGTGTAATCATTAAAGTAAAAGAGGACCGTATGCTTAGTCACAAACATGACCATGAGCTCCATTATCTTCCACCCTGTCCCCATCATCAGTTTTACACGGGTCAACCATTAGCATTCCAAGCAAGGGAGGAAGCAACAAACAGAACGCCCACAAATGAAGCTGCTATCCATCACCTGGAGTCCCAGCTTTCCAGAATTGTGAGCAACAGACCACAGCTGTCCCTGTGCCCGCTTCACTACACTCCGTTTCTTAAAATGCTAGTTAGGCTATAGGCATATGGTTTGGGCTCACCCTCACCCCTACTCCCTAAATTCATACAGCATTTAAATTTTGTTTTTGTTGTTGTTTTGTTTCATTTATTTATTTTTCTTGTTTCAGAAATTTTGTTTCTTTACTTTTATGGCCAGCTCAGCCTACCCTGAGGGCAGGGCTGGCACAGCATGTGGTGCCGGGGATCAAACTGCGGTCCCCTGCAGCCACCCAAGCTTTCCTAAGCAGGTGCTTTAGACCACTGAGCCATCCTGCCAGGCCCCCAGCATTTCAATTTTGTTCAGTCCTCTGGTTTCTTTAGTAATTTGAGGGCCGTGTCTATGCCATTTATGTATATGTCTCTCCAGTTACTCTGCTGCCCTGTAGAGCAAGAGCTCTATTTGTCCTGATTCCTCAACGCTAGCAGAGGCCCTGTTCCTGAAAGGTTCCTTAGTAAGCTGAATGTGGTGGTGCATACCCTAATTTCACCACTCAAGGGACTAAGGCGGCAGGATCATCAAGAAGTGGAGACAGTCTGGGCTCCATAGCGAGGTCATGGCCAGTTGAACTACACAGTGAGACTCTATTTCAAAAACTAATGGGTGTTCAGTAAATCTGACAGTAAAGCAACAGAAGAAGGCAGAAGCTGTTTGGCCTGCTATACTGTCACTCATCACCATTACATCTCCCCAGGATCTGCAGAACCAGCCATCGTGTCTCATCTGCTTCGCATTTTCTTAAAGTGCTAATGAGAACTCCTTGTTTTAGGTGATTGATGAGATCTACCGTGTGTTGAGGTATGTCAATTCTACCAGAGCCCCACAGCGAGCTCATGAAGTCCTCCAGGAGTTAAGGGACATTTCCTCCATGGCCATGGAATACTTTGATGAGAAGATTGTTCCCATTCTGAAGAGGAGACTGCCAGGGTCAGATGTGTCTGGAAGACTCATGGGCTCTGCTCCAGGTAGTTCTTGCTCCGAATGTCTTCATTTCAGATTAAGATATGTACCTGGTTTTATAATTTGCCTTTTTTTCCTCACTTGACTGACTGTGTGCCTTGAATTTTCAGTTAGTAAATGGTTTTGTTTGTTTGTTTTGTTTTTTGGTTTTTTTGTTTTTTGTTTTTTGTTTTTTGGCGGGACTGAGGTTTGAACTCACAACCTTGCGCTTGCCAGGCAGGCACTTGTGCCACAGAGCTATCTTAGCCCCAGTAAATGTTTTTTGACATTGTTTTTAGTCACAGATTGACTTTTGATCACAACTGTATGGAGAATCCATTGTTGTTTCTTGTCTTTAGTTTATTTGTGGTGGTGTTTTATTTTATGCTGGGCATTGAATGTAACTAATCATATGCTCTACCACTGTACTACATCCCCAGCCCTGAATCTAGTTTTTCCATTAAATTATAACCTGTAGAACACTTTTGACTAGCTCTTTGTGTATATCCACAACATAGGATTTCATGAAAGTAGTATTGTTGGGTTAAAAGTTATATACATAGGGCCAGAGAGATAGCTCAGTGGAATATGTGCTTGCCTGGCAAGTGCAAGATCCTGAGTTCAATACCTGGTACCACATACACACACACAAAGTTTTATGCACAGATACACACACACACATTTGGGGTTCCTGATTATTTAATTTAATTTAATTTTTTTTTTTTTTTTTTTTTTTTTTTTTTTAAGGCAGGGTCTCGCTATGCAGTTGAGGCTGGTCCTGAGCTCACTTTTGCAGCACAGGCTGGTCTCGAACTCGCACCAATCCTCCTGCCTCAGCCTAATTTAATTTAATTTAATTTAATTTTTTGGGCCCGGCGGGATGGCTCAGTGGTCTAAAGCGCCTGCTTGGGAAATCTTGGGCGGCTTCAGGGACTGCGGTTCTATCCCCGGCACCACATGCTGCACCAACCCTGCCCTCGGGGCAGGCTGAGCCGGCCATAAAAATGAGTGAATAAACAAATAAAGGTTCTGAAACAAGAAAAAAATAAATAAAATAAAAAATTCTTTAAAAAAAATTAAAATTAAAAAAAAATTAATATTTTTTTTTTATGGCCAGCTCACCCAGTGGGGCTGGCGCAGCATGTGGTGCAGGAAATTGAACCGTGGTCCCTACAGTTGCCTAAGCTTGCCTAAGTGGGTGCTTTAGACCGCTGAGCCATCTCCTTGGCCCAAATTATTTCATTTTAAAATCAGAATTAAGCATAACTGATAGAACCTAAAATTCTTTTTTAATTTAACTTGATTGATTGATGTTGTGGCTGGCTCAGCCTGCCCTGGGTGTGGAGCCTGGTGTAGCATGTGGTACAGGGGATCAGACCATGGTTCCTGTGGTTGCCTAAGCAGGCGCTTTAGACCACTAAGCTGTCCTACTGTCCCAAAACTTAAAATTCTTAATGGAAATAAACAGTAAATTACCTGAGCCACTGCAGAGTCTGACTATTCCCTTAAAGTACACTATTTGGTGAAAGTATATGGGCTCCCAGAGCTTTGTACCCTATTTTTTGGAGTTGTTTGTATTTACCCTGGCAGATCCTTCAAGAAGAGAGGGAAAGCTTAGCGGGCCTTTTTCTGTTCAGATTAGTTTGTGCCCCACAGGGCTCTGTGGGCTTCATGTTCTCTGATTGAGTGAAAAGCCTGCGGTATCTTGGCATCCAAGGAGATACTACTCACCGAGCCCCTGTCATTGCATGGCCTGTGCTGTGTCCTGTGGAAGGATCCCGCTGTTGCAGCAGGGAAGGTCTGGCCCACTCAAAGCTACATTGCTGTAGGCAAGAGAAACCCACCAAGGTAGTATACATGCAACAGTGGCAGAGTAGCGAGAAAGAGGACTCCTGGATGGTGCAGTTCATGGAGTACATTCAGGAGCTGTGAGGATCTGAGGCTTGGAGCACGAGCACGAGGAAGTAGGCTAGATAAGTGCTCCTCAGGGAGGTAAGTGTTGTGGTTATATATGTCACAGAGAAATGAGCAGGCTGTGTCTGGGTAGAAATAGGCCTTTGATCCTTTTAGAAAATGTTTAGAAAAAAAGATTCAAGTGATGAGTGTGCTGGTACATACCTGTATTCCAACACTCAAGAGTTTGAGGAGCATGGAAGGAGTTTGAGGCCAGCCCTCCTGGACTACATAGTAAGAACTGTCTCAAAAAAGGGGTGGGGCGAGAAGGTTTTAAAAATCTAGATTATCAGTTTAGAATCATGAATTCTGTGCCCGTGTTACATTCCAATTTTTTTTTTTTTTTCTTGTTTGAGAACTTTTGTTTGTTTATTTATTCATTTGTATGGCCGGCTCAGCCAGCCCTGAGGGCAGGGCTGGTGCAGCATGTGGTGCCGGGGATTGAACCGAGGTCCCTGCAGCCACCTAAGCTTTCCTAAGCAGCTACTGAGACATCTTGCCAGGCCATATTTTTCTTTTTAAGTTGGCTTTTTTAATCTTTTATTTGTTGGGTACAGGGTCTTGCTATGCAGCTTAGACTCACAGTGATCCACCTGTTTCAGCTTCTCCAGTGCTGGGATTCCAGGCATGCACCATCATGCCCAGTTTCAGGGGCTGGCATGGTATGCAGTACTGGGAATTGAACTCAGGTCCTTACATTTGTCAGACAGGCACTTAGACTGCTGAGTTATCTTCCCCAGCCCCTCCCGTGAGTCTTAAAAAAAGAATAGTACAAAAAAAGTCGTACTGAAGCCTTCATGCATTGTGGCCACAGTTCCTCCTGGGGATTTTGTGTGATATGACCCCTGTTTTGATAAGAGTCCTTATTGTCTTACTAGTTGAGTGTATAGTGAACTTAGGAACATGGTAGAGCTGGGACAGAGCTGAGCAGTAAAGTGCTTGGGTAGCATTCATGAAGCTCTGAGTTTTATCCCTTCTACTGCCAAGCAGAAAAACACAGTAGTCTACTTGTAACCTGGAAGTTTGTTTGTTTACATAAGATGAGATAGAAAGTAATAATTTGCTAATTTGAGTACATGTGTTTTCTTACTTGGTCCTAAAAGTACTTGACAATATTTGAAATCCATGCTTATGGTACTCAGTGCTTTCTCCATTTGCTGTCAGTTAAGGTACTGCATTGCTGTGTGAGCAAGAGAGAATTCACACTTACTCATAGTTCCATAATTACCAGATTAATCTGTTCAACCAAGTAGATTGCAAAGGAGAAACTCAGAAGCAAGAGGAGGATATTGTGCCCTGAAATGAGCCTACCTAAGTATCACTGGTTAGGAAACATGTGAGTGATGACCCTTTGAAACTGTCTCTCCACAGTTCCAGGACCATCCGCAGCTCTAACAACAATGCAGCTCTTCTCGAAGCAAAACCCTTCAAGACAAGAGGTTACTAAACTCCAGCAGCAGGTTAAGACCAATGGTGCTGGAGTGACTGTTCTCAGGCGGGAAATTTCTGAGCTTCGCACCAAAGTGCAGGAACAGCAAAAACAGCTTCAAGACCAAGACCAGAAACTGCTAGAGCAAACCCAGATTATAGGCGAACAGAATGCGCGGCTGGCAGAGCTGGAGCGCAAACTTCGGGAAGTCATGGAGAGCGCAGTAGGAAGCTCCTCGGGGGCTAGGCAGAGTGAGGAGTCTCCTCGGAAACGGAGAAAGGCCCCAGAAGCCATAAACTCACTTAGGAAATCGAAGCGACTTCGGAATCAAAAGTAGTTTGGAGAGTATGGTCCTTGCTCCAGAGGAAGGCGTGGTTCGGCCTAGCCTAGCAGGACCCGGAGAACAATGCCAAGTCGCTGTGTCCAGGCCCACTCGGCTTCCAGAGTACAACGTCAGCCTGAACTCACGGTTGGGACGTTCTCCCCTGCTTCTCCTTGTGGAACTGATGCACAGAGTTTTTACTTTGCAATAGATTTGTACTAACCAGACCTGTTCTATCATGTTTTGGGGAGTTGACTTTTTTTCTGTGCAGATAATCCCTATTTGTTTCTGCATATATGCACATTACCTAGGATCTTAAGCAAACCAGTCCTGACAGACTAGAAGTTGTTTCATACAGAATATGTCCTGTTCACTTGAAAGAAAAAAATCCTACTTTTTAAATGGACGCTATCTTGTTTTAAAAAAAAAAAAAGTCGACTTTTTGTTATAAGTGACCTTTGTCTGGAATGTCTGAAAAGTAGTTAAGCTTTTTGGTATCAATGTAATGGGTAACTGAAAGGACTTGCATAGTATTGACTGTAGAAGGAGCCTCTACAGCATTGACTATATATTTTTATAAACTACTGGTAAGGGACAGATCCCGTCGGTGTCCACACTTTCAGATCTCTGGGGCCATATCCTACATTCGCATGGATGGATGCATGCACTGCCTAGTCAGCTCACTTCAGAGCTCTTACACTGGCACTGATCTTGAACCTCTGTACTTCTCCACATAGCGTCATATTGATTTAAAGGCTTTACATCTTCCACCTCAACTGCTTGCCTCCAGGGGAGAGTTGTTAGTCCATTTGTCCTCCAGTTTTATAGGAACAAGAGACTATTGAAACCCGTTGCTTTATCTTTCTTTGTAGGGTTCAGGTACACTGGCTGAGACAAAACCCAGGTCCAAGGCCCTTTCTATTATGATCAGGCCTCTGGGAGCTAGTGCTGGTTTAACTCCTTACTGTGCCTGATGGTCAGATGTGAGACCCAACTTATGGATTTAGTTTTGCCACTGAAGGAAAATTCAATGAAGAAATGGTGCCATGAAAAAGCAATTAGACCACTTCATTGTTAGGAGCTGACCCCAAGGGAAGCTTCTTAATTTTAATTTCAGACTTTCCTTGTCCTAACTTTATATAGAAGCTTTAATTTTGTTTGCACTCCTATTTTGAGCTTGTAACTGGAAAAGCATGTCTTGCACTGTTCACCCTTCCAAGTGGTCACTTTAACAACTTCCAAAATGTGTGCAGTGTTTCTCTTCCCAAGCTGTATACTTTAGAGATGTTCAGTTATCACTGCCCTACTTTTATTTTAGTGTACTAAATTATGTAGTTATTTGACTGTTCTTTTAAACTGTTGCCTTGGGCTTCAGTTATTTAAAGTAAATATAGGTGTAGTATAGAAAGCTATCCCTTTCCAGGTGGGAGTTCAACACCTGTGTAAACCCAAGGTTTTGCTAAGTACCTTAGTTGAATAAAAGCACAAGGTTATCCACTTCCTGTATCCGTCCAACATGACATGGTTACTCCTATTTTAGGTTAAGTTACCAAGTGAAACTTCTTCCTATCCATTTTTTGTATTGTCCTTTTATGAATTTATCCTCAGGTTTTGGTTCTCTGTCTTCACTTTTAGACTCCATTTATATACAAGGTAGTACGTTTTCAGAGAAAAACCCTCAAGTTACATCCAGGTGTTTCATGGTTTGTTGGGAAGGTAATTGTAAAATAAAGTTTCCTAAAACATTTGTCAGCCAAGGTTATCTATAAAAGTCCCCGTCTGGAGCGCATTTTTCTCAGCAGGTCTCATTTTTGTAATCCTAGGATTTAGCCATATTACCAGAACTTTGGCGGAGGCCTACTGGCGTACTTGTGGCGTTTAGTAGTTATTTTTCTGCTAACAGGAAGACTTTGAAGTAGCCCAGTACGAAGTATGAACCTTATGTATCAAAGAGGGATAGCTTCAGATTATTTCTGTAGTAACTGTTAATAAATTATTAAAACTTCTCTGGATTTCTTTTAAAACTCCCATCTAGTTAACCTAACTGTATCTGTAGTCTTGCATTGGTTAACATGAGAGTATGGCTTTCATAGTGACCATCCATGTTATGAGAAAGTAAATTTTCTGCTCTTCAGACCAAATGTCTGCAGCACAGTCTTGAGTTATACTAGCCAGTGTGTGAATGTCCCACATGCAGGGAAACCAAACACTACAGTTGAAGCTTCAAACTAGCTGAACTACACTACTGTGGGTTGTTGCCTGCACTTCGTTGAGCCAGCTGTTAGGGGTAGATGTTGCACCTGCTCTGGGGTACATGTAGCTGTTGAGAGTTCTGAAGGTCGCATCCTTTTCATCAGCTAAAATGGATAATATTACATTACATTTGGAATCCAGCTTCATAGGAAATGACTCTGAATTTTCTGTTAGTCTTCTAAATGCTATGTGTTGTTAGTAGCACAACATTTCATAAAGTATTACCATCACCTTGACTGCTTTTCAGAGACTGTTTTACTGTGTCATGCCCACCTAAATGTATTATGGTACCACCCCAGGATGTGTAAAAATGTAAAAAGATGAGTGCAGGGAGTGGAAAGGACTGACCCCCCCGCCCCAGGCATGCCGCTTGCACACGTCCCAAGGCCACAGCCTGTGATGTTCTGACTGTTCCTTTGCCATGGGGAGTAAGTGTGGGTGTGTGCAGAGCAGTCCTGCTATTCCTGAGCCTGTCAGTGCCATCAGGTCTAAAGCCACCGGTTTTGGAAGTAACTTTTTTGTAAAACGTGTTTTGGAGTACTGAACTTCACAAGGGGTTGCCTTAATCTCTAGTAGTTTCAAGATGTATGCGCATTATTCTACATGTTAAAATTTTAGAATATTCTATGTAGCCCCAAATGTGGGTAAAACAGTATAAGTAATGCTTAAATAAGCAAAAAGGTGTCACTACAGCTGGATTTTGAGAGAAGACATAATAGGCTATGCTTCATAAAAATTATGGCACCTTGGTATTGCACTATTGTATGCATTATTTTATATGCCATTTCATAGCCTGCACTTTAATCTCCAAAGAAATGATGTCCCAGTTGTTCCTTATTAATAAACGTTTTCCTAGACAGGGCACTTAGTTCTATTTTATTATACTGGATAAGTTTTTTGGAGGTGGATTCCTTTTTTGAGTTTTCTATTTCCTTAGCCATAATGTTTTTGAGGATCTGGGAACTCCCTCCCATCTTTCCAGCAGTATAGAATTTAATTTAATGCAGTGGAAACCTCATCCTTGGTGATCAGCACATCCGTAGATCCTTTCTGCAGTGAGTACCAGCTGATCACGCAAATCAGATCTGCAGTTGATACTGTTGTGAGTTTCGGAGGTAAGAGAGGACAGGAGGCATCTGGAAACATCCTGTGGCTGCAGGGGATGGGAGAAGGCTGGTTCTACAGGAAATCCAGTGTGGAGTGCTGTCTGGTTCTTTGACAGGATCTATCTGAATTTCTGTGCCTGGTACATACAAGACTAGCAGCCTGCCATCTGCGGTGAATTGTTTTTAGAAAGCACTGCGCTGACAAAGATTGATACCAGGCTGGCCAGTCCTGCTGTGAACTCACCATGAGTAGTGATAGTTTTGTTTCAGGCTTGACTCTTGGCCTCGTGCAACTTCTAGTTCAAGTCCTGAAGTTCAAAAGTTACACCCAGATTTGTCCTGTTGTGTCTGAAGAACACAATGAGGTTTAGAATCTTAATGGTAATCTCCATATTAGATCTGTAGCCAAAGCCTAGCAGACCATACTTACACCACCAAAAGGTGAACTTTGTTTAGAATTCCTTGCTGTGCTACAGAGTGTTTATGCTCATGAGCAACAATAAAACACTAGTTTATCTCCTGGAATTTTAATTGTTTTAATGATCTGCTGGAAAATGCAAAGCACCTCCAGATCACACCACAGGGTACATAAATAAATGCGTTGTTACCAGTGCTGCTCGTTTTCTCTGTATTTTATGCACCAGAGTTGGGAGCCCTGTCGCTGCCAGTGCTCTCTGGCCTCTGCCCCTTTTAGCATCACACTGCGGCGCTTCTCTATCAGGGTCCTGGAAGCCACCTGAGCAAGAGTGCTAGGCTTGCAGTATAGGGCAGCTGACCCGGCCCTGCCTCCTGTGGGGCTCTCTGCTTCGTGACATCACGTTTTTTAACCCTCTAGTGAAGTTTGCATCTAACATACCTTCCCACTAAGATATGTCCCCATCCTGTTCTTAAAAGAATGTTTAATTTTGGAACAAGGTCTTGTGAGTAAATTGCCCAGGCTGCGCTTGAGCTTGTAGACCTCCACACCTGCTTGATAGCATGTT
The DNA here is from genome assembly GCA_004027025.1 of Myocastor coypus. Taxonomy (NCBI): domain Eukaryota; kingdom Metazoa; phylum Chordata; class Mammalia; order Rodentia; family Myocastoridae; genus Myocastor; species Myocastor coypus. The sequence continues at coordinate 10,045 of PVJA010016569.1, forward strand.
GTAAAACTTCTACTTTCAATCCTAGAACAAAACTGGGCCAATTTGGAGATCTGTTAGTTAACTCCCTTTTCATCCCTGAAGTGAGCGACTTGCTTGAGGCCGCACTGTTGTGGTCCACTGATGAACTGCAGCTCCTCTGAACCGGGCTGGGCGGCAAGGCCAGGGCACGCCCTCCGCTGGAGTTTGGGTGGAACTGTTCTGACTCCCAGGTCTGTCATCAGGTTGTTTCGCTTGCATCTGTCTCTAGCATCACAGGGCTGTTGATACAACTAAGAAATGCAGGAAAAGGACCTGTAAATCCCTCCTTCCACGGGTCCCTCTCCTGGTGTGTCCCTCACTAGAGGCCTGAGTCACTGAAGAACATGTTATATCTGGAAAGGAAATACAAATCATGGAAAAACTTCCCCAAACTCAATGAATCCCATTTATATAACAATCAACTGTATAGGTCTCAACTTTCCCTAATCCTACCCCCAACCCTTTTGCTTGGATTGAACAAATTGGTAGGAAGAGCCCTGAATCCCATAGCCCACTCGGACCTAAGCCTGCATTTTCACTAACTCCTCAGCCAGCTGTTTTGCAGTGACCTCTGGAACCCTGCAGAGGATGTGGGTGCTGGCTCAGTACTGAGTGGTACACAGGGCAAGGTGGGAGGAAGGGTGGGCCTGAGAGGAGGGAGAAGTGAGCAGGATTGCAGGTGTGCCATCACAGAAGCAGAACACTGTGCAGCTCTAAAGTGAAAGTTTTGGTTTTTGTTTGTTTTTTGTGGGACCAGGGTTTGAACTCACGACCTTGCACTTGCCCAGCAGGCACTTGTGCCTCGGAGCTATCTCCCCAGCCCCTAAAATGAAAGCTTTTATGGGCTAACAACCATCTCCAGGAATGCTAAGGGAAATAACTAAATGCAGAATATGTCCAGTATATGAACCATTCTGAAAAAAGAACCCATCCACTTGTGTCTGTGCATAAAGAAAGAGGAAAGATTCTGTAGGGCTGCATGGTTAGGTGTGGGGATGGTCATGGGGGCTGGGAGTAGAGTCCGGAGAAACCCACAGCTGGGGGCTTTTTGGTGTCTTTCTAGTTTTCAACCATGGTGACTATCCCAAACGCAAGCAGCCTCAGTAGTAGTTGTTCTCCTCCTTCCATGTTGAGCCACTAGTGTTGTAGGCAGCTGAACTAGATAGAAATATTATAGGCAGTGAGACAGGGCCAGGCCCTCAAGGAGACGAGATGGAAGACAAGGTGACTACAGCTGGGCAAGAGACAGACACTCCCAGCTCAAGACAAAAGAGGAAACAAACGCAGCCACCTACTTCCCTAGGAATGTGCATCAGGGATTGATGTTCTAAACAGGTATCAAGCACCTTAAAAGAGCCTAAATGAGTCAGTAACCCAACCCCCAACAAGAAGTGACCTTGTTCCTTATTCAAGCCTGCTTGCTATGTGACTCACTTCCCTACTCCATATTGGCTATAATCAATTTTACCTGAGCAGTGGTGCTCGTAACCTCATTGGTTGACCATACTTTTGTCCCGCCTCATGCCCACCTAAGCAAGTTCCCATGGTTTTCACTTAGACACGCCTCACTGCATGGGACCACCCACCCACTCAGGACCCACTTCTATCCCTCTCTGGGACAGGAGCTTTCTTTCCTTCAATAAATATGTTCTGCTCATAACCTCTGTTCCTAAAATTCATTCTTCGGTTTTAGAGAACATGAACTCGTCCTAGGTACTTTTCAGGTTGGGAGATCAGTTTTTGCTATATCATTTTGTTGTAGGCAGCTGAATTAGAAGTATTATAGGCAATTAGATAGGGTCAGGCCCTCAAGGACAACATGGAAGACAAGATAATTACACAGCTATAAACAGACACTCCACTGTGCGCCAGATCTCAAGACAAGAGTAAACATATATAGCTACATACTTTTCCCTAGGGACGGGCATCTAAGTAGGTATCAGTTGCCTTGAAAGAGCCCAGTTGAGTCACTAACCAAACCCCCAACTGGAAGAGACTGGATTTAATCTGTTTTACATGAGCAATGGCGCTTGTAATCTCATTGGTTGACGACAGTTTTGTCCCACCTCATACCCACTTAAGTGAGTTCCCGTGTCTTCTCCACAACCTTAGATCCGCCTCACCACATGGTTTTCGTCTATAAAAGTCCCTGAAAGACAGCTTCCTGGGGACGCCCACTCGGGACCCACTCGGATAGAAGCTTTCTGATATTGCATCTAGAGATAAATAACATATTGTGATTTTAAATAGCTAAGGGATAGCCAGTAGAATTACCTGTTCCTCCTGGAGCCCAAGCACTTCAGACTCCTGCTCGCCTAATAGCCAGGCAGAACACTAAAAAAGACATTTTCTGGTGTATTCTTGAAAGCCTAAGAACTAGAACCAAGCCTTCTAATGATTTTAAATTTTAGCTGTCTACCAGGAAAAAGATGAACACCCCTCTGATTTCTTCCTATAATTAAAACTGGTAGAAAAAAAACAGGGAGAGAAAACAAAAGAGATCAAAAATGGTTGCCTAGCCGGGCGTGGTGGCTCACGCCTGTAATCCCAGCACTCGGGAGGCTGAGGCAGGAGGATTGGTGCGAGTTCGAGACCAGCCTGGGCTACAAAAGTGAGCTCAGGACCAGCCTCAACTGCATAGCGAGACCCTGTCTCAAAAAGACAAAAAAAAAAAAAATGGTTGCCTATCTTGCAGCCTCAAAACACACTCAAAGTCTGATTCTCTGGGCTCAAGAAGTGTTCCCTGGAGGAGCCCTGCATAATCATGACTAGAGAAGAAAAAAACAAAAAAACCCAGCCTATTGCTGGACATTGGCACTGGTCTCTGTCTTTCTCCAACCCTGACCTTCCTTCCAGTCATCATACCTCAGTAGAAACAGACTTTAGAGGACATCTTGCTTTAGCTGTAACTGAGATACTACAATGTATATTCAGGTAGCTTACTAATCAAAATGATCCTGAGGCTGATGTTTAACAAATGTAACATACATTGTTCATGTAGAAAGGACTTAAAAGATATTAGCTAGTTAAAACAGATCCCTAAGGACAGATAATATCCTGTCAACATAAAGTTCTAAAGGAACCTGGACACTGGCTACAGTGTTCAGTAGCTTTGGGCCTATGGATAGATCCAGGTCTTGTATTTGTGACATAAAACAGAGCCACAGTGTTAAAAGGAGAAATCTTTTGGCAGTATCCCTTGTTTACAATAGAGGTCATATTTAAAACACTGAATGGGATTGGTTTAATCTGGGGTTTGTTTTTTTTTTTTTTGATTTTTGGATTTTTGGCTTTTTGAGACAAGGTCTTGCTATGGAGTTTAGGCTGGCCTTGAGCTCACTTTTGTAGCCCAGGCTGGTCTCGAACTCACACTGATCCTCCTGCCTCAGCTTCCCAAGTACTGGGATTATAAGCATGTACCACCATGCCTGGCAGTTTAATCTGAATGCTATGTATTCATAAGTGTATTAAGTTTACCTAGTTGATTACTCAGGTATTTCATGTTGATAATAAATACAGGTGTGACCTTACGGATTAGATTTATTTTTCTTTTTGTGGGACCAAGGTTTGAACTCATGACCTTGCACTTGCCAGGCAGGCATTTGCGCCACAGAGCTATCTCCCCAGCTCCCAATTAGATTTCTTAAAAGTAAGATTGCCTAATGTTTTATAATGCATTGTATGCTAATTGGTAAAGTTTATTAGATATTTTAAAATAAAACGATATGATTTCAGTCAATATTTATGGGCGTTTTCAATTAAAAGGCAAAAATGCTTCCCTATTACTACAGAAAAATTTTGTACAAGTAAATATAACTTGCTGATGTCACTGTTCCCTCACAAGATGTAACTAGAAAAATATGCCATACTATACCTACATTACTTAAAAGTATTGACAGTAAAAATAAAGTATTCCAGTTTTCATGAGTTCTCAAAATTTAGAGATAATTAAGTTAGAGGGATTTATACCAAACTGTCAGACTCTATGAATAAAGGGATCTATGTGGCCCGGCAGGATGGCTCAGTGGTTTAAAGTGCCTGCTTGGGAAAGCTTGAGCGGCTTCCGGGACCGCGGTTCGATCCCCGGCATCACATGCTGCACCAGCCCTGCCCTCAGGGCAAGCTGAGCCGGCCATAAGAATAAATAAATAAATAAATAAATAAATAAATAAATAAATAAATAAATAAATAACGTGGTCTAAAAGTCAGTTGAGTTTCACTGCTATTCCTTTAAAAAGCTTACCGATTTACATGTTAACTCAGATGCTCATGCTTTGATTACACATGTTCTAATCCCTTAAAAAAGTTGTCATCTCCTAAAAGATGCCAAAACCCAGGTAATCATACAGATAAAACCTATAGCAAGTATGCTAGATTACTTTTAGGTTCCTTTTACTGGGATCCACCAGATTTTGTCTATAGAGACATAATAAGGCCTTAAGTGTCCATCTCATCCAGCCCAGGTGGGCTGAGTCTTCTTGGGGTTTCCTGCCTCATTACAAGGGAAGCTATCTTCACATTCCTTGGGCAGGGCTGATTGATTGCCCTCAAACATGCTTCCTCTATCACTCTGATCCTATGTCAGGGGAGGTTTCCATCACGTTTCTTGAGCAGGGCTGCCTGCAGGAGGCCTTAAAACTAAAAAGTTATACCTTGTTCAGTAGGCTCCAGATATCTGAAACAAGCTGCAGAAGTTAAAAGGGTTTGTTGCCTGGCAAGTGGAAGGTCATGAGTTTGAACCCCAGTCCCACCAAGGCGGGGTGGTGCACAAATTAATTGGTCTCAGTTGAAGTGTTTCATAATAGAAAGGATACAGAATGTAATTATAGATGAAAAATGAGAATGGTGATACTAGCAGCCTACAGGAATAATGGCCAGTCAGGATATGAGAAAAGCTTATGCTTCTCTGGATCCAGACAGAGAGAAGGGATATTTCAAACAAAAAATGTCCAAAGCTGCTAGAGGAAAAAAAAGAAGTGCCATGTTGGAGTCAGAGGATGTTTCCAGTTGAGGTGGTCATGGGTCTTTGCCTCTTAGCCTGAGAGAACCCAAGTTAACTGCCAATATAAGGGAAAAGCCTGTTAAAGTTTTAATAAATGCTCATGCAGATGTCAGTTCCCCAGCCAGTGGCCCCACTTGCAAACTGGAGAGTACTCAGCGTTTTCCCTTGGTTTGGCAATTCGTGTGCCCCAGGTACAAAAGGCTGATTTACTTGAGACAATGCCCAGTGGCCATGGAAGATAAAAAAAAAAAAAAAAAGGATTAAACCCCATATTTTGAGAGATCTCTGCTAATAGACCAATAAGACATTACCTTCCAGAGATAAATATGATATTGTTAATTTTAAAGAGCCAAGAGATAGCCAGGGGAACTACCTGTTGCCACAGGAGCCCAAATAGTCAGACACCTGCTGGCCTAATAGCCAGGCAGGGGACTAAAAAAATCCATTTTCTAGTGTGTATTCTTAAAGGCCTAAGAACCAGAGCCAATCCTTCAGTTAATTTTAGCTATTTACCAGGAAAAAGATAAGCACCCCTCTGATTTCTTCAGCTGTTTAATAGAGGCACTGGTAGAGCATATTTTGTGAGATGTTAATTCAGTAGAGGGAGAGATGACTTTCACAGATAAGTTCATCTGACAGTCAGCTCCAGATATTAGAAAAGAATTACAAAAGATAGCCTTTGCTCCAGAAAACTCACTGGATACTTTATAGGACACTAAGAAAACAATTTCCTATGGTGAGGAACTGGGAAAAAAAAAACAGGGAGAGAAAACAAAGAGATTAAAAAAAAAAAATGGCTGCCTTTGTTGTGACCTCAAAACATCCTAAGTCTGATTCTCTGGGTTCCAAAAAGAGCTCAACGGCAATGAGGTTGATCTGCTAATGAGGTTTATCCACTACTGCCATCAGAAGCCAGACCATCATAAGAGGGACTGTCTTAGGCCCAGAAGCCATACCCTGACTGCCGAGGCAGCCGCCAGAAGTGAGACTGCACTTTGAGGTGAAGGCCCCAGAGTTCAGACTCAGCTTCCCAGATGGTCCAGTAGGACATAAGGTCACATTAGGCCTGCCTGCTCCCTTTGGCCAGACATTCTCTGTCATCTCCATGGAGGAGCCCTGAGAAATCATGACCAAAGGAAAACCCAGCCTATTGCTGGACATTGGCACAAGTCTCTTCATTCTTCTCCAACCCTGACTTTATTTTATTTTATTTTTTTCTTGTTTCAGAACTTTTGTTTGTTTGTTTGTTTGTTTATTTTTATGGCCAGCTCAGCCTTCCCTGAGGGCAGAGCTGGCACAGCATGTGGTGCCAGGGATCAAACCGCGGTCCCTGAAGCCGCCTACGCTTTCCTAAGCAGGTGCTTTAGACCACTGAGCCATCCTGCCAGGCCCCTGTCACTGTTCTCTTATAAGGTGTATAATGCCTTTCCTTCCAGTTGTTATACCTCAAACAAAACAGGCATTAGAAGACATCTTGCTTTAGCTGTAACTGAGATACTGCAATATATTCAGGTTGCTTACTAATCAAAATTATGCTAAGACTAGT
>PVJA010016569.1:16710-43320 GCA_004027025.1 Myocastor coypus
AAAAAAAAAAAAAAAAAAAAAAAAAAAAAAAAAAAAAAAAAAAAAAAAAAAACACCACACACACACACACACACAAATAAATAAATAAATAAATAATAATAAAAATTTAAAAACTGGCTACATAGTATCCAATGGCTTTGGGCCTATAGACAGAGCCAGGTCTCATATTTGTGACGTAAAATTCAGCCACAGTGTTAAAAGAAAAATCTCTTGACAGTGCCCCTTGCTTACAATGGGGCCATGTCTAAAGCACTAAAAGAGACTTTGGTTTAGCCTAAATGCTGTGCATTGATAAGTGTATTACATTAACCTGGTTGATTTCTGATGTAACTCAGGTATTTCATACAGATATGATCTGTAAGGTCACATCAAATACAGATGTGACCTTACAGATTAGATTTCTCAAAATAAAGATTGCCTAATGTTTTATAATACATTATGTATGTGCTAATTGGTAAAGATTATTAGACTTTTTTTTTTCAGGACCAGGGTTCAAACTCATAGACCTAATAGCATCTATCAAATCAATAGTATATAAAATGGTGAGGTCCTCAGACCCTATCTTTGTCATCTTTGTTAAAGTCATTACTGTTTATTTGGTAAAAATCATTTTGACTGCATTCATAATTATCCTGCTGATGTTATTTGGCCCACTTGAGGGCCAAATAGCTTGTTTAATAGTTTCTTTGGCTTTGTTTTCTCCAGATTTAAAATGATTCCACCTAGCCAAGATAAAAATGCCTGGTGTCTATTGAAGTCCTTTAGGTAGAATCTCTGGAGAGTATCTCTGACTGCCAATTCACAACTACGACCCCTTTCAGCCTGAAGAAGCCAGAGCAGTCATTGTCCATGGTTCCCTCATGGCAGTTTGGGTTACATCTTCAGAGGGGGGAATGTTGTAGGCAGCTGAATTAGATAGAAATATTATAGGCACTTAGAGCCAGGCCTTCAAGGACAATATGGAAGACAAGGTGACTTTACAATTAGAGACAGACACTCCTCTGCCATGGGCCAGATCTCAAGACAAGAGTAAGTGAAAGCAACTACATACTTCCTGAAGGGTGGGCATCAGGGATTGATAAGCTAAATAAATATCAATCACCTTGAAGGAGCCTGGAAAGAATTACGAGCCCAAGCCCAATAGGTGACATTCTTGCCTGCTTGCTATGTGACTTGCCTTCCCATTGGATCCCAGTTTTAATCAATTTTACCTGAGCAATGGTGCTTGTAATCTCATTGGTTAGCCATAGTTTTGTCCCACCTCATACCCACTTAAGTGAGTTCTCAGGTCTTCTCCACAACCAAGTCCCTAGAAGAGACAGCTTCCTGGGGACACCCACTCAGGACCCCCCTCCTGTCTCCCTCTCAGACAGGCACTTTCTTTCTCTCAATAAATAATGTTCTGCTCATTACCTCTGTTTGTTTGTAACATTCATTGTCCGGTTTTAGAGAACACGAACTTGTCCCAGGTACTTTTCAGGTTGGGAGACCAGTTTCCCCTATATCATTTGTGTGTTCCCTATTGGAGGTCATCCACCCCAGATCAGTTTTTTCTCCCTGCATAAATTTGGAGGTTCCCTATATCATTTAGAGGTCATTCACCAGGATCAGTTTTTTTTTTTTAGATTTTTATTTATTTATTTATTCTTGTTTCAGAACTTTTGTTTATTTATTTTTATGGCTGGCTCAGCCTGCCCTGAGGGCAGGGCTGGCGCAGCATGTGGTGCAGGAGATTGAACCGTGGTCCCTGAAGCCACCCAAGCTTCCCCAAGCACGCGCTTTAGACCACTGAGCCATCCCGCTGGGCCCCCAGGGTCGGTTTTTACACTGAATCGCTAAGACCTTTAGGTGACCCTCCCCAGTGAGAGTGTCCTTGTGAAAGACATGGCAGGCAGCTTTCTTTTTTATTATTATTATTATTATTATTTCTTGTTTCAGAACCTTTGTTTTGTTTATTCACTCATTTTTATGGCCGGCTCAGCCCGCCCCGAAGGCAGGGCTGGCACAGCATGTGGTTCCAGGAATCGAACCATGGTCCCTGAAGCTGCCCAAGCTTCCCCAAGCAGGCGTTTTAGACCACTGAGCCATCCTGCCAGGCCCCATGGCAGGCAGCTTTCATCCTGTCCTGGGTGGGTGACAGGGAGCCAAGAAGCCACTCACATAGACCAGGACCCACCCACGCAGAGGGTGGCTAGGGGCAGCAGGAGGGCCCTGTGAAAGGGCCTCAGCTTTGGGGGTGGGTATGGCTGCAGCTCTGCCTGTCTTAACAAAGTGCTCCAAACCTAATAGTCTCAAGAATTCCAAGGAGAGGCAAAGGTTGCAGGTAAAGGGCTCTTTATCTGAAGGCCTGAAATAGCCTGAGATAAACCTCAAACCCTGGCCTGCTGCATTCCAGCTGCAGTCAGAGTCCTCTGCAGAGGTCACAGCCAGCGAGGTCAGCATTGTAGAAGCTCAGGGCTTGCTTAGAGAGCTTCAGCGGCACAGTGCTCTTCAGGCACACACAGGATGAAGTGCACCCATGTTCAGGGTCTGCTTTCAACCCGACCACTGTGATCAGCATCACAACTAGCACAGTCCAGATAGAGTGTCTGCACCAGCCAAGGCTCACTGGCTCCTTCCTGGCTGGTCCCCAGCCCTCCTGGCCGTGTCACACCCATGGGCCTGATTTCTGTCCCTATGGGTGAGACCTGGTTTTCTCCACTTTTTTTTTTCTGAGACAGTGTTTCACTGTGTAAGGTAGTCTAACCTTGAATTCACTATGTAGCCCAGACTGTACTGAATCGAAATCCTCCTGTCTCAGCCTCCTGAGTGCTGGGATTGCAAGTGCGCACCATCACGCCTGGCTACACTTATAGAGAAGGAGCCAGCTCTGCTGGGGTCTTCAGACTTAGGTTTCTTCTTCCAACATCATGTTTCTGGGACCCTGACCTGTGGGTGCTCATCACCATTACGCATCTCTGCCCTTGGATATGCCCACCAGGACTCGCTTATTCTGTCTCCTGCTTACCACCAGGCACAAACACATGAATCTGTCCCAGCAGTTTCGTACAAATCTACACATGAGCACATTTTCATTTCACTAGGGGAAGTACCTTGGAATGAAGCAGCTGAGAGCTGCGTGGCAACTCGTTCTCCCAGTCCTCGTTCCCATCAGAATGTGAACGCAGGCCCATTGTTCTGTATCCGCGTCCATAATTAACTGCAGGATTTCCTTGCAAGTGGAGCTGCTATTTGAACGTGGTGTGTTGCAATGCTTGCTCTTGGCAGCTGCCACCAGCCTAGCAGTCCTTTCCAGCTGTCACCGCTCCCTGAAGTGACAGTCTGTGGCCCCATCTTGGTCCCGTCCTGAGTTCCGCAGACCCTTGCCCAGGGCTTGGAGGACCTAGGAGCCCTGTGTTGACACCCGGCTATGTCTGGGCATGGTGCCAGTCCTCCCACTTGCCCTGTGGATCTGGGTGCTGCAGCTAACCCAGTAGAGCAGAGGAACGGGTGCACACCGAGAGAAAGCTGGCGCTGGGCCGGCCTCCACGGACACAGCAGCTGGACTCCCAGGTCCCTGGACTTTGGCAAGGAGCTGTGATGACCTTTGCTGTTGCATGCTGGTCGCACAGGTGCCCTCCTCGTGGCCAGCCAGGGAAAAGTGGCTTTTGTGTTGGTCAGGGCGGTGGCATTTTACATGGTCTATATCTGCATCTCCCTGACGACTCACAGCACTGAGCAACTTTGCGCGTGCTTATTGAACACCTCAGTGAGGCACCTACAAGTCTTGCCTTTCTCTGGGAGCTGCTCACCTCACTACTGAGCACAGGCGCTACGTGCGTGTCCTGTGCAGGCCCTCATTAGACACATGAAGCGGGAGTTATTTCTCCTGATTCACAGCTGCCTCCTTTTTTTAATTTTAGGGAAGGGTCTATAGGGTTCTCAGGGTCTCAGTACTAGATGGGCCTAGTAGTGATCCGCCTGTTTACAGCCTCCCAAGAGCTGGGATTACAGGCACATGCCACCACGCCCTGTCTCAATTGCTGTCTCAGCGTGCCCTGGGGGCAGGGCTGGTACCGCAGGCCCAGGGATTGAACCCCAAACCCCTGTGCCTGCTTGCAGGCACTACAGTCTGCTGAGCTATTTGGCCGGCCCTTCACAGCTGCTTTTATTTCAAAATAATGTTATGAAAAGAAAAGAATTAAATTTGATGAACTGCTTTTTTTTTTTTTTTTTTTTTTTTTTTTTGCGGAACTGTGGATCAAACTCAGGTCTTTGCATTTGCCAGGCAAGCACTTATTCTAGTGAGCTATCTCCCCAGCCCTGAACTTTTTTCCTCAATTAATAATTTCTACATTTTTCATCCTAAGAAAAACTTAACCTACCCTAGGGCTGCCAGAGCTTTCTCCTATGTTTTTTGTTTTTTGTTTTTTTTTTTGAGACAGGGTCTTGCTATGTAGTTCAGGCTGGCCTTGAACTCACTTTTGTAGCCCAGACTGGTCTCAAACTGGCACCGATCCTCCTGCCTCAGCCTCCTAAGTGCTAGGATTACAGGTGTGCGCCACCACACCCAGCTTTCTCCTATGTTTTCTACTGATGATTTTTATAGCTTTAAATCATATTTGTTGAGGTTTAAGCCTGTTTTGATTAAATATTTTATATGTGGTGTAAAAATGCATTTTTCATTGTTTTTCTATGTAAATGTTAAATTGTTTAGCAACAGGTTTGCCAAAAATACTACCCTTTCCCATTAAACGACCTTGTTGTGCTTGTGGAAACTACGAGGCCTCCTGCAGGCCGCCCGAGTCTGTCAGTGTCTGTGTGCACCTGTACCACACTGTCAGTGAGAATAGCTCATCAGGACTTGCAGGCCTGAGACTCGGTACTGTGAAGCCTCGTCATCTCCTTCTTAACTGTCATGGTTATTACAGACGTCTTTATTTATTTTGTTTTTTATTTTTATTTTTGTACCAGGGATCAAACTTGTGCTTGCGAGGCAGGCATTTATGCAGCTGAGCTGTTTCCGCAGCCCTGCATTTCTTTCTAAATTTCAGAATCAATTTCTTTGCTTGCTTGGTTTGTTTGTTTATTTTGTCTCACCAGTCCGTCAAGTTTAAGGTCTCACCGTGCAATTTACTTATTTAGTCAGTTAGTTTTCTTGTTTCAGAACTCTTTTTGTTTGTTTATTTATTTATTTTCATGGCCAGCTCAGCCTGCCCTGAGGGCAGGGTTGGCGCAGCATGTGGTGCCGGGGATCAAACCGCGGTACCTGAAGCCGCCCAAGCTTTCCCAAGCAGGTGCTTTAGACCACTGAGCCGTCCCGCCGGGCCCTCACCGTGTAATTTAGACTGACCTTGAAATCAGTGTGTAGCCCAGGCTGGGCTTAACTCATAGCAATCCTCCTGCCTCAGCCTCCCAAGTGCAGACACAGGCCACAATGCCCAGTCTGAGAATGAGTTTGACACTGCTGGGATTTTTCACTGTGACTGCATTGAACCTGTAGGTCCATTGGGTAGATTTTATATCTTACTTCTATGAGAATTAGATATCTTTCCATTTATTTAGGTCTTCTTAAATTTCTTTCAAGAATATGGTGAATTTTCAACATATAGGTGTTGCACCTGCTTCACTAAATTCATTTCATTTCTTTTTTTTTTTTTTTTTTTTTTTTTTTTTTTTTTTTTTTTTTTTTTTTTTTTTTTTTTTTTTTTTTTTTTTTTTTTTTTTTTTTTTTTTTTTTTTTTGAGACAGGGTCTCACTGTGCAGTTCAGGCTGGCTTTGAGCTCACTTCTGTAGCCCAGGCTGGTCTCGAACTCACAACGATCCTCCTGCCTCAGCCTCCCAAGTGCTGGGATTACAGGCGTGAGCCACCACGCCCGGCTCATTTCATTTCTTTTCTTCTCTCTCTCTTTTTTTTCCCCGGAACTGGGTATCAAATGCAGGAGCTCGCACTGGCCAGGCAGGCACTTGTGCCCCTGAGCTATCTCCCTGGCCCCACTAAATTCGTTTCTATTTCATACTTCTTACATGCTCACAAATGGATCTTTTATTTTAATTTAGATTTTAGGCAAGTTCTTGCTATCATATAATAACCTTGCTAAAGGCTTACTTCTAATAAACATCTTATAGGTATCATGTAAATTTAAGTGAACATATCTAAAAGTAGCAAGTTTTACTGTTTGCTTCTTAATTCTCAACACAATCTGTGTGTTTTTTGTGGGGGAGCGTCTCTTACCTTATTGCACCAGCTGAAGTCCCTTACGTGGCATTGAATAGGAGAAAACACAGTGTAGCATTCCACCTTGTGCATGGCTTAGCGGGAATGTGTTCATTTTTCCCACAGGCACAAAGAAGATGTTACCTGCTTTCTGTGTGACAGGAAGGCCTCCCGACACCATCCTGCTTCTTTTCTTTCTTTCTTTCTTTTTTTTTTTTTTTTTTCTTGTTTCAGAACTTTTGTTTGTTTGTCTGTTTATTTATTTTTATGGCCGGCTCAGCCTGCCCTGAGGGCAGGGCTGGTGCAGCATGTGGTGCCAGGGACATGAACCAAGGTTCCTGCAGCCGCTAGACCACTGAGCCATCCTGTCGAGGCCCAGTTCCCACTGTTGACACCCAGAGAGGTGTGGTCCTTAACACTGTGACAGCGCCCTGCTTCAGGGAGACGGGGAAATGACACCGGAGCCTGGCCCAGCCACAGGAACTACAGAGAGGGCCATGGGTGGGGGGGTTAACAGGCCTCCCTGTTTCCTCTCCAGCCACCCCTCGGGCCTGGGGTGAACCCAGGGCCCTGTGCATGCTAAGCGTGTGTTCCACACTATCAACAAATACTTTTTTGCACTTGGGAGGCTGAGGCAGGAGGATTGGTGCAAGTTCGAGACCAATCTGGGCTACAAAAGTGAGCGCAGGACCAGCCTCAACTGTATAGCGAGACCCTGTCTCAAAAAGTCAAAAAAAAAAAAAAAACATTTTTTTTAGTCCTTGAGAAGAACCAGCCGCTGAGACTGGGCGTGGTGGCACACGCCTGCAATCCCAGCACTTGGGAGGCTGTAAACAGGATGATCGCTACGTCCAATCCACTAGTGAGACCCTGAACACCCCGTACTAAATAAATAAGTAAATAAACAGAACCAGCTGCTGATGACGTAGAAGTAGGAGTGGGCTTTGGCCAGGAGGCCAGACCCAGGGCCTGGCTGAGCCAGGGAAGCCTCGGCTGTCCATCCCACCCTGAGGGCAGTGGCCACGGAGGACCCAGGCTGCGGCAGGGGCTCGGGTCATGCTTCCTGTTGGCCTGAAGTAAATACGAAATCTCAGATAGGAAAAGCTTCCTTGAAGATTCCTTCTGTTTAATCTTGTTATTGTTTTGCTATCATAAGTGGGATATTTTCCACCAATACATCTGATTGTTGAGGATTTTGTTTTTATTTTATTTATTTATTTATTTATTTATTTATTTATTTATTTATTTATTGTCTTTTTGAGACAGGGTCTCGCTATGCAGTTGAGGCTGGTCCTGCGCTCACTTTTGTAGCCCAGGCTGGTCTCGAACTCGCACCAATCCTCCTGCCTCAGCCTCCCAAGTGCTGGGATTACAGGCGTGCGCCACCACGCCCGGCTAGGATTTTGTTTTTAAGTCTTTATTTATTTATTTGGTATGGGGTCTCACTGCACTGCTCAAACTTACAGTGATCTTCCTGTCTCAGCCTCCCCAGCACTTGGATTACAGACGTGCACCACTGTGCCTGGTTTGGGGGCTGGCAAGGCACACCAGGGTTCTGGGTCCGGAACAGCATTCAGTACCAGGGATTGAATCCAGGTCCTTATGCTTGCCAGGCGGGCACTCAGACCATTGAGCTATCTCCCCAGCCTACTGAGGATTTCTGTTAAATATCCTGAGCTGACTGGGAATTCAGAATTTATAAAGGAAACATTAAAATAGAAAAGAAGCAGGGGCCCGGCAGGATGGCTCAGTGGTCTAAAGCTCCTGCTTAGGAAAGCTTAGGTGGCTGCAGGGACTGCGGTTCGATCCCCAGCACCACATCCTGTGCAGCCCTGCCCTCAGGGCAGGCTGAGCCATCCATAAAAATAAATAAGCAAACAAACAAAAGTTCTGAAACAAGAAAAAAATAAAATAAATTTTTAAAAAAAGTTGTTCTCAGTTTTTATTTATCTGGAAGTGTCTTTATTTTTAAAAGAGAGTTCTGTCAGATACAAGACTTTTGATTGACCGGTTTTTATTTCAGTACTGTGAATATGCGCTACCCGTCCCTTTCCTCCTCCTGTGGCTCCGGCTCCTGGTTAACGGTCTGGGGCCATGTGTTAGCGAGCTTCTCATTACTTCCACAAATGAACTTAAAACAAGGAAAGGTTGCTGAGTATTGTGGTGTGGCCTTGAATCCCAACTATTTGGGGGGTGGAGGCAGAAGAACACAAGTCACCCTAGGCCCACATGGGTAACTCAGCAAGACCTTGTCTCAGAATTTAAAACACAGCTCTGTAGTGCAGCAGCCCTGGGTTCAACCTCTAGTATTGAAGAGAGAGAGAGAGCAGGGTGTGTTTCTGCTCACACTGCGGGTCTCGGGCCCTGGCCTCGGCCCCTGACGGAAGTGTCCAAGGCCTGTGACCTCCACCTCCGTGAGGGCAGGTCTGAGGGCCTCACTACCTCCGTGGGCAGGGGATGGTTGGTCTGTATCCAACAAGACGCCCCTGGCACTGGACAGGGTGGAGGTTGAGACACAAGGATGCGGGACAGTAGCCTGTGCCCCACCTGCTGCAGTCCTGCCCGGCGCATCCTGCGGGGCTCCCTATCCCCATGTCTCTTTTCTCTTTTTTTTTTTAAGGTTGCACCTTGGTCTTTGGCCTTTTGTCTTATTGTGCTGTCTTTTTTGTTGTTGTTTTTGCGAGACTGGGGTTCAAACTCACAACCTTGCACTTGGCAGTCAGGCACTTGTGCCACAGGGCCATCTCCCAGCCTCTATTGTGCTATGTCTTGATGTGGAGCTCTTTTTGTCCCATCCTACTTGGACCTGTAAAATTAATGTTTTGCATCAAATTTAGATGCTTTTCAACCTTCTTCTTCTTCTCCCCACTGGTATTCTCATGACATGTTCGTTAACAACATTAATGAAGTTCTGTGTTTCTCTGAGCTGCTATCACTATTTATTGTGGTAAAATATACCCAACAAAGCTCACCATTTTATCCATTTTTAAGCATATGACTCAGAGGCACAAGTGCACCCAGGAAGCTGTGCGGCCATCCCTAGTGCCCACAGCTTTCTTCATTACCCTGAACTGAAAATGATTCAAAATTAGCAGCGCCTCCCCCGTTGACTTGACTTGCCTGTCGGGCCCATTTTTATGTTTTGATCACAGCAGTTCCCTTTTCACTGTTTTTTGATGGGTGGTACAAAGGACAGTTCTTTGGCTCTAAAATGTAGTCTGAAGAAATCAGAGGCTGTAGCGCAGAGGAGAAGCACTGACCGATAGGAGGCCCTGCATCCGTCTCCACCTCTGCAAGAAAGCATACGTGCCGGGGTGGGGTGGCATGAGTCATTGCTTTTCTTGGTCGGAAGTGTTCAGCATCCTTGTGAAAGAGCTGCCCGCCCTTTCCCTCCCCCAAGATGTGTGGGGACACAGCCCTCCTGCATTTGTGCACCTAGGTCTTGGGACTTCTCAGCCTCCAGAACTGTGGGAGTCAGTGTCCACTGTGTGAGTGCCCTTGTGGGTGGTACTGTTAGTGGGTGCTGGGGAGCTGTGGACTCCTTCTCAGGGGTCCCTTCCCAACTCTCGTCGTCCTGACAAAGAATTAGACAGGAAATAAAGAACTGTGGCTTTATATTTTATTAAAGACATTAAAGGCAAGACAAGAAGGGAGAAGTGCCCTGAAAACTGGTGCTCTGTTCAGTGCGTGCAGCCCCATTAATGTAGAAAAGGACATGCTCCGCGACAGAGCAGGCCAACAACAAGGAGGCGATGGCCACAAGGCCAACGGCCACCATACCCAAGCCCCGCCGTGCAATCCAGACCATCCCACCAAAACCCAGCCTGATCGTGTGCCAGAAGTGGAGGCAGCCTCCTTTGATCAGTCCAGGACACAGCTTCTACGCACACGCTGGTCGCACGCGCTTGTCTGGCCATTTCACTGCCTGCTGATCGCCTGCCTCCGTGTTCTGCTACACTGGCTGAACTTCGGCTTTTCCCTCCACGTCTTTTCCCTGATGCACTCTGTTTTGTTTTGTTTTTTTTTAATTTTTATTTTTTTATTATTTAAATTTAACAATGGTTATATTACATATTTTCATCATCAGATAAGTTTAGATTAATAGATATAGGTATATAAGATTGATCAAACAATTAAACATTAACACTTTCAATAAACTTACTTTTTTTTCTTTTTCCCTTTCCTTTTTTAACAGTTGACACAATGCATATTGTCCTCACAATAGTTCTACAGAGCATAGTGTGTGGGCATGACCCACCTTCCTACTGATGTTGCTAAGAAAAAAAAAGGAAAAGAAAATTCTTCTCTTTGAACTAAGAGGAAGCAGATGCATACACAGTCCAATGTTCTACAATTGCAGTGGGCCACCAGTGAAGCTTGCAATGTTGGAGGCTACTGATCCAAGCCTCCTACAGCTCATCTCATTAATCTAGCTCTGCCTTTCATGCTGACCTTCTCTGTTTGACGAGACATTATCGGCACACCTTCCTTCCTGAAGGTTTTCCTTAGGTCCTCTGAACAAATTTAAAGACTGAAAACTCTGTGAAGCCTGACACCAGCACCCACTCGCAGGCAGTGCCTGTACCTCTGTCTTCAGTCCGCATCTGCAGCTCTTCCCGTTTCTTTTGATGTCTCTTTTTGGTGGGTGGCTTAGGGACTGCTTCTGTAGTTCCATGACTGGCCACATGCTTACCACATATAGGCCGTGGACTCCACCCCTAGCATCACCACCACAGGAACAACCACAACAACAACAGTAATAACTGCAGTCATGTTTCCATTGCTGGGGCAAAATACTTGATACACACGATTAAGGGAGGAAAAAATTGACTTGGGCCAGAAAATCAGAGGGTCCGGCCCCTGGTTGGTTGCCTGCTGTTATGGACAGCTATGTCTAGCTATCCCCCCAAAGCTTCATGCACTCATGAGGAAGGGACTTTTAGAGTTTGAGACTCGACTCATGATCCACTGGGGTTATGTGTTTTAGTACTGATGGGGTTATCCATCTGAGTAGGGCTGGGATTATGGGTGTGGCCTAAGGTGGATAGGCTGAGGCAGAGAGCCTGAATGTAACATAAAGAGAGACAGAGAGACAGACTGGCTGTGGCTCTCTGCCCGCCTGCCTGCCTCTGTCGCCACGGTTGCTGCTCCACCTCCGTGAACTGCTGCTCTCTGCCCTGTGCCTCTCTGCCTTGGAGCCAGCCAAGTATGGGCTGAAACCTCCAGTAACTGAGGTAAATAAGCCTTTCCTCGCTTCACTTTGGGTGTCAGGTATTTGTCCCAACAATGAGAGAAAAGCAACTAAGACACCTACAAGGCAGCGATGGAATGGAAGGAACGTTGTTCCCCTCCCTGTGTCCAGGAGTCAGAAGGTTGGACAGGCAGACAGAGGGCTTCCATTTCACCTCCAAGTCAGGGAGGGGTAGCAGGGTCTCAGCTGCCAGCCCCGGGCTGCCACACAGGGAGGTGGAGGACTAGAAGTGTAGCCCCTGACCTCCACTAACTGCCAGTCCCCTTTCCTAGAGCCAAGATGGCGCCTGTCACAGTGGCTGCCCCTGCCTGGAAGGGTGCTTCTGCCACACACACACACACACACACACACCCCACCCGCACGCTGTTCTGACCCGGTGATTTCCAGGGGTGTTAAGAAGGTTCTCAGGAATCTGCAAAACCAGTTGCTGTCATTTCAGAGGACAGCGATCTGGGCAGAAAGTGAGAGTCTGGGGGTGTGACTCATGTGACCCTGCTAAGTGACATGGGCGGACAGTTCTTATTATCCTGAGCTGCTGCTACCTCCTCACCAGTCGCCTGCCCTGCACAGGTCCTGGCTCGCAGGTCCCTGGGCTACTGGGAGACACCAGGGCAAGGAAGGGAGGGACCATCCAGGGTCTTTGTCTCACCCTTTCACCCACCTCAGGCTTCCCAAGTCCCAGTGCATGTCCCCTGTGGAGGGGCAGTCTAAGAGTCCTTAGCCTCTGGCAGGGGGAGTGCCCTTGCCTCGCTAGCCTCTGGGCTGGTAGTGATGGCTCTCCATTCTTTTACTGTGCCATATAAACTTGAAAACCAGCTTATCAAGTTCCACTAAAAACCCATTCCGAAGTGTGCTTAGAATTTTACCGAATTTGTAGCTAGACTACAAGGCAAAAGGATGTTCCTGACGTTTAGCCTCCCGCCTCTCTGTGGCCCAGTTCTTTAATTCGATGTGGTCGATGCCATAGAGCTGGGAGTGTGTCAGTGGCAGAGCACTGCACTCCTCTGAGCCCTCCCCACAGAGGCCAGCCTGGAAGACCTTCTGCCTTCTGAGTCAGATTTGTTTCAAGGTCATTTTTATGTCTTGATAAATGTTCTTTCTATTTAACTCCGCCTGGCTGTTGTTGGTGTATAAAGGGGCCGTTCTCAACCTGTGGATCTCGACCCCGGTGGGGGTCGAATGACCAAAACACAGGGGTTGCCTAAAGCCATTCTGAATTATAACTGTGGCAAAATTACAGTTTTGAAGTAGCCACCAAAATTATTTTTTGATTTGGGGTCACCGCAACATGAGGAACTATACTGCGAGGTCAGGGCATTAGAAAGGTTGAGAACCACTGCTGGTTCACTGTAAAGGCACAAAATCTTTTTATATATTAATTGACCTCTTAGTAACCTTGTGAAATCCTCTCATTTTATTCTGACATTTCAGTTCTAATGGACCTTACATAGATACTGCCATTAAAAATTGATTTTTAGGGCGCAGGGGGAGACTGGAGGTTGAACTCATGACCTTATGCTTGCCAGACAGGCACTTATGCTGCTGAGCTATCTCCCTGACCCTAGACATTGAATTCTTATCACATGCCTCTTCTGCTTCTTTGATTCCATCATTTAATCTCTTGCTTCTGTACGGTTTTCTGTGTTCCTGGATAAACGAGAGGCAGACGCGCAGAGGCCTAATGGCCCAACTTTCCTCTCGTGACCAGAACACCTGCCCCCTTTGCAAGCCAGCTGCTAGAGCAGTCAGTTAGCAACCCTGTAGGGGAGTGTTACACCTGGGGTCTCAGGAAAAGTCCCTCAGGCACTGAAGAGCCGCCCACAGATCAGGAGCTCAGCTGTGGGTCTGCCATATGACAGACTCAGACTGGAGACCCCATCGGACTAAAGATGCCAGCAGGAGGGGAGCACAGGGCTCCCAAGTCTGGGCAGGAGGGGCTGTACCTAGGGAGGCCTCGGGTGAGCACAGTGAGCAAAGTGAACAAAGAGACAGGTTTAGGATGTGGTGAAGCCCAGTGGGAACACAGATGTGACCTTTCTGTTACAGAATCCCAGGATGCCTGCACTTGTACAGCTGTCAATGGTTCTGGGGGAAAAAAAATGGCAGGGGGATGAAGAAATAGAGACATGAGACAAAAGCTGAGGTCAGGTGGATCCCTCTCTCCTGAGGAGAGAAGAGGAACTGAATAAACGTCCTAGGGATGTGTATTTGTACATTTGATGAAGTTTGTATCATGCACACAGGATTGCCTAGCAACTACTGACTGGAACCGTCTCAGGCAAAGTGCTTTTCTTAGGTCAAGGTAGCTTGATTGCTTTAGGCACTTTGGCCTTGCCTTGCCCCGACACGTGTGACATCTGATCCAGCTTCCAGCTTCACTCGCCTCCTATATCCGGACACGTGAGCAGAACAGTTCCCATAGCCCTGCATATGGACTTCTCATGGGAACTTGAATAAATTTTATTTTTTTTTCTTGTTTCAGAACTTTTGTTTGTTTATTTATTTTTATGGCCGGCTCAGCCTGCCCTGAGGGCAGGGCTGGTGCAGCATGTGGTGCCGGGGATCGAACCGTGGTCCCTGCAGCCGCCCAAGCTTTCCTAAGCAGGCGCTTTAGACCACTGAGCCATCCTGCCGGGCCCCTTGAATAGATTTTCAATAGGGCAGAGTAGACCTAACTTAAGCCTGAGAAGTGACTGAAAGGAAAGGGCTACTGTCTGAGTTACTTTTCACTTGTTGCTGGGACAAATACTCGACACTCAAAATGAGGGAAGGAAAGGTTTATTTAGCTCACAGTTACTGGAGGTTTCCGTCCATACTTGCTGGCTCCAAGGCAGAGAGGCACAGGGCAGAGAGCAGCCGTTCATGGCAGTGGAACAGCAACAGAGTGACAGAGGCAGGCAGGGGAGCAGAGAGCCACAGCCAGTCTGTCTCTGTCTCTCTTTATGTTACATTCAGGCTCTCTGCCTCAGCCTATCTGCCTTAGGCCACACCCATAATCCCCGAAAGACTCAGACCCATAATCCCATCAGTACTAAAACACATAATCCCAGGGATCATGAGGCAAGCAAGTCTCAACCTCTAGAAGTCCCCACCCCATGACTGCATGAGGCTTTCAGGGACGACTAGACATAAACCGTAACAACCTCCTACACTGAGCTTTTGCCGCCGCCTTCTCTCCAGCACAGTGGCTGCCCTCACGCTGTAGAGTGTCCTGCTCTCCCTACTTTTACTTGGCCTAGACTCACTCTACAGAGATTTTTCTTTTCCTACTGTTAAAAAAACTTAGCCGGGCGTGGTAGCGCACGCCTGTAATCCCAGCACTTGGGAGGCTGAGGCAGGAGGATTGGTGCGAGTTCGAGACCAGCCTGGGCTACAAAAGCGAGCTCAAGGCCAGCCTCAACTGCATAGCGAGACCCTGTCTCAAAAAGACAAAAAAAAAAAAAAAAACTTGGCTACTGTTTGTGCCTTTCTGTCAAGAGCATTTCTTTGCTCGTGACAGAAAGAGCCCAGAAATCACTTCTAGAGGGGAACTCCAGCCCCCCAGAACCTGGTAAATTACATACAAACTTGTAAATGCTTTAAGTGTACATTTAAACATATAAATGGGGGCCCGGCAGGATGGCTCAGTGGTCTAAAGCAACTGCTTAGGAAAGCGTAGGCGGCTGCAGGGGGTGGCACCACATGCTGCACCAGCCCTGCCCTCAGGGCAGGCTGAGATGGCCATAAAAACAAACAAACAAAAGTTCTGAAAAAAGAAAAAAATAAAATAAAAAATTCTTTAAAAAAAAACATATAAACAATCCAATCCAGCAAACATTGCAAACTAAGGGAAGATATTTATTACTAATTCCTAACAGGAGGAATTTATTACTTAGTTCAGAAACAGGACATTAAATTCTTGTGATGAATATTCAAAGTGAATAAAGATGTTTCTTGTATTTCTGTTCTACAAGTTTTAGTTGATAAACTTCCCCTGGGTTAGTACCTTTCAATATGATTATTAGATCTTATTAGTGTTATTAAAATGTTTATGAAATAATTTGCTAAAGAAAATATTAAACAAGTGGAGAGGAACTCCTTGATTTCGAGTCTCATCTCACCTGAAGTTGCCTAGCACCATGAGGGACTACTCAGATTTGCTGTCTTCTAGAGCAGAGGGAACAGTCTTTCCAGAGCAACTGGTATGACTACTTCATTGCAGATCATCTGCCCAGAGTGACGAAAAGATGTGGAGGGTAGATTGCATGTTAAGAACTTCTCGTTCATACATGTATTGACCTTGGATCCACTATATTGCGCAGCCTGGTCTTGAACTTGGCACCCTTAGCCTGCCTCTGCCTCCTAAATGCTCCACAATGCAGAACATTAAGAATTCTGAAAACTTCAAAGCACTGTATTTATCTCTTTATACTTCTCTGAGTTCACTGGTTTTGGTTATACGTGCACATTAAGATTTTTTTTTTTTTAATTTCAAGCTAAAGAAGCATGTGCACTTGGACTTGGTGGGGCACATGGATACTCTCTTCACAGCCTCTGGATACTCCCACCTCTGGAGACTGGAGGCTGAGGCAAGAGGATCCCTTCAAGTTAGAGGCCAACCTCGGCTAAATGGTGAGTTCACAGCCAGCCTGAACTGCACAGTGTGACCTTCTCAAAGCAAAAAAAAGTATCATGCCTACATGTTATAAGATTTCAATTTCTAACAATTTCACAGCTCAAATGTTTTCCTTGGAATATCACAGTCTACGTTTTCACAATACATTCTTTTCACTTGAAATAGCATTTGAAGGGGGAAAAACTTCCTGACTTCTACAATGCAACTATTTCTTGGGTTTGTTCTTAAGTACTGTATATGGGGTATATGCCGTTCATGCCTACTGCTTTTCACATAATAGTCCACTTCAGAAGTAATTTTTTAATATTACATAAAAAAAACTTCTTTAATGTTGGGATAGCATAAATTTGGCTAATTGCGCTATTTTACAGTTTTTTTCTAATATGAATCTGAAAGAACTCATTTAAGAAACTGTCATACTCCGTGATGTAACACTCACCTACCTTGGTATTTTAATTAAGGGACCTACTAATTTTTAAAGCTTTAGACTCTTAGAACCAGAATCTAAATAAAGACAACACAATGCCTTCCTTGCTTGACGCCTTTTCGGCCTGTTAATCTGTAGCTTTCCCTTCATTGTTAAGGAACGCAGTTCTCGCGCAGGGATTCCCCACTCAGATCTTGCGGGTCAGGGGCCCTGGACGCCCGCCATCTGCTCTCTAGCTCTCCCCACCAGCTTGTGACCCCGGGACATGAGCAGAGGACGTGCATGTGCCTGTGTTCCGTGGTCCTTGTAATCCCAGTAAACATTTCTTTCCCTCATTATTTTATTTTATTTTTGGTGCTGGGAAGGAACCCCTACCTCCCCGGGGCTCTGCCAGGCTCTCCCTCCCACCAAGCTGCACCTCCAGCTAGGAGGTTCTTTTTTTTTTTGTCGTTTTGAGACGGGGGTCTCCCTATGCAGTTCAGGCTGGCCTTGAGCTCACTTTTGTAGCCCAGGCTGGTCTCGAACTCACAATGATCCTCCTTCCTCGGCCTCCCAAGTGCTGGGATTACAGGCGTGCCCCATCACACCCGGCCCTAGGTTCTTTTTGGATGCACAGGCAGTCACTCCTTTGGAAGCGAGATGCCACGTCCTTCCGGAAGAGGGTGTAGGCCAGGCCTTCGGTGACTCACGGACTAGAGTGCGCAAGCCTCTGGCTGGAGAAATGGGTACCACGCAAGGACGAACCTCCCCACAGTCCCCGTGGGAACCAAAACGTCGGCTTCTTCGGCGGCGTGGGTGGGGTCCGCGCTCGGCGACGCGACCGGACTGCCTGGACCCGCAGTGCGCAGTCGCGGCCCGCGAGGGGCGTCAGCCGGCGCCCGAGGGGCCGGGGGCGGAGCTGCCTGTGGGCGGAGCTGGGGCCGGGGGCGGGGCCAGGGTCCGCGCTCGGAGGACCCGAGGCTGCCGGGCGCGCAGTCGCAGCCCGCGTGGGGCGTCGGCCCGCGGGACCGCGGCGCGGGGCGTGGCCTGACGTGAAGGGCGTCCCCGCTGCCACCGCGCGCGCCGCCCGCAGACCCAAGCCAGAGCCCCGGCTGCCGCTCGCTCAGCCCGGGCCCGCCGCACTGAGCGGACCGAGCGCGGTCTAGCCGCCGCCATGGGCAGCCGCGTGTCGCGGGAGGACTTCGAGTGGGTCTACACCGACGAGCCGCACGCCGCGCGGCGCCGCGAGATCCTGGGTGAGGCGGGGCCCGTTATGTGGAGCGCGGCCTGCGCGGCCTGCGCGGCCGGCCGGGCCCGTTACGGCCGCGCGCGGACCCCGGGGACGATGGGGCGGGCTCGGCTTGGCCCGCGCCGCCAGGCCTTCGCTGGGGCCGGCGGGCCCCGCGTGACCCCAGCCTGCCGAGAGGTCCCGGCCGGGGGAGGACAGGCCGCGCGGTGGGCGGTTGCACTGCGGGCGGGAACTGCGCTCCCCGGGTGCCGGGCGCCGGGCGCCCACCCCCGCTGCCCTGTAGTCGGGCCCTGGGCGGGAGTTCGCGGCTGCAGGCAGGGCTCGGCCGAGCTGCGGTCCCGGGCCGCGCTGTCGCCGGTATCTCCGTCGGGCGGCGTTTTAAAACCCGAGGTGCGAACGGGTGACTGCATGGAGGGCGATTGCAGCCCACGATTGTGAGCCGGCTTTTTTGTTTGAGCCAGGCTCCAGCCACGCTGTCCCGGCTGGGCTTGAGCCGTGGGACCCACTCGTTGAGCCTCCCAGGATATGGTTCTACTGTACAGTATTTTAAAAGTTAATATTACCAACGGTGGAAGCATCGAATATAAAGAATTGGGGTTCACACACCATTTCCCTGTTTTTTCTTCTGTACATTTACTTGCTCAGTGAAAGAAAAACGGAAGTCTGGTTTTGCAGAAACATTTAGAAGCTTCATGTTTTCACAAACGAGTTACACTACATTGAAGTGGGTTTTCTTAGGGATAAAGCCCAATCCTCTCCAGCTAGTTAAGCCCTCTACCACTGATCTACACACCCTGGTCTCTGAAATACACTATTATTATTATTATTATTACTACTACTACTTGGGATTGAACCTAGTAATATTCTACCACTGAACTACATACCCCAGCCCTTTTTATTTTTTGTTTGGCGACAGGACCTCGCTGAATTGCTGAGCTTGAACTCTCAGCCCTCCTGTCTTGGCCTGTAGAGTGCAGGCTTCCGCCCCTGGGGCAGGCCCTGCTCACGCGTGCACACACGCTGTGGGTGTAGCACTGCCTCCATTCTCTTACCTTTCACCCCTACATGCCTCCTTAGTTCTGCAGATTCACTTGCACGTACGTGACGGGAGAATATATTTTGTCCATATCTTATTTACGTTTTGCTTTAGAATAATCTGGTAACAACTTAGTGAAATAAACTCCTAAACACTGGAGTTTGGCTATAACTAGTAGAAAAATCAAGGAAGCAAAAGATACTAATTGGATCTGGGGAGATAGCTTAGTAGACTAAGCTAAGCACTTGCTTGGCAAAGGGGAGGACCTAAGTTCAATCCCTGGTCCTGCAAAAAAAAAAGAAGATACTAATTGATGTTTAATGTATGTCTCTGACTCACAAACTTAGCACTGGAGGGGTAAGTGGTTTCCAGTATCACTTGGAAAATTCAGAGAATTGTGTATTTCTTAAAGAAAATACATTTTCAAGTAGGGGTGTATATAGTAATTTTCAGTGTTTCAGGGGTTGAAGGTGAAATACCCTTAGCAAAAATAATAGTCTAGTGATTAGTTTAAATTATGTTTACATGATAATAGATAACTATTTCTGCCAGTTTTTTTTTTTGTTTGTTTGTTTTTTTTTTTAAAGAAGAAGAAAGATGATGGCCAGCGAGACATCTCCGTGGTATAAAGTGCCTGCTTAGGCAAGCTTTGGCAACTGCAGGGAACATGGATCAATCCCTGTCAGCCCCACCTCAGGGCAGGCTGAGCTGGCCATAACATAAAATAAAAATAAATTTTGGGGCCAGGGAGATAGCTTAGAAGAATAAGCGCTTGCCTGGCAAGCTTAAGGTCCTGAGTTCAATCTCTGCTACCGCAAAAAAAAAAAAGAAAAAAAGAATAAAGATGATAAAACCTTTTAATAAACAACTCTGTGTACAATAGTTTACATTTGAGGCCTAGGGAGGTAGGTGCCCAGTGATAAAACAATGTATAGCATACAGAAGGTCCTGGGTTCAGTTCCCATCTCATAAAAAGAAGTAAACAA
Source organism: Myocastor coypus (assembly GCA_004027025.1). Classification (NCBI taxonomy): domain Eukaryota; kingdom Metazoa; phylum Chordata; class Mammalia; order Rodentia; family Myocastoridae; genus Myocastor; species Myocastor coypus. The sequence goes on from PVJA010016569.1 coordinate 36,450, forward strand.
GTTTATGCTTATAGTTCATGTTTGAGGGCTGGTGAGATTGCTCAGTGGACTAAGCACCTGCTTTGGCAAGTATAGGGACCAGGGTTCCATCCCCTGTACTGCAAGCCACACCAGCCCTGTCCTTGGCACTGAGCAGGCCACTGATACCAGGCTGGTGGCACACACCTGTCATCCCAGCACTGGGGAGGCTGAAAACAAGAGGATCGCTATAAGTCTGAGTCATGTGCTAAGACCCCGTACAAAATTTAAAAACAATAACAACAATATGAGTTCATGCTCATAGTCTATTTAAAAGGAGCCAGTGGTGGCACATACTGTAATCTCATCACTTTGGGATACTGAAGCAAAGATCAGAAGTTCAAGCGCAGCCTAGGCAACTTGGTCAGACTTAATCTCAAAAAAGTTTTTAGAAGGGGATCAGGAGATGTAGCTCAGTGTGAAGGCTCAGTCTCCAGTACCCCATTCCCCAGCTCTGGACTCTGAAGGTAGCTCTGGGTAGGGCACTTGCTTAGCATGTTAGATGCCTTGGGCTCAAATCCCAGTTTCTTCTTCTTTTTGTCTTTTTGAAACAGGGTCTTGCTATGCAGTTCAGGCTGGTATTGAGCTTACTTTTGTAGCCCAGGCTGGTCTTGAACTCACATGGATCCTCCTGCCTCAGCCTCCCAAGTGCTGGGATTACAGGCATGTGCCACCATGCCCTGCTTCAAATCAGAGGAAAAAACATCTGTCTGGGAGGACTAGGGACAAGATTATTGTTAGTGAATCAAGTAGGAATAAATAACAAGAATTTCTTCCCTTACTCTTTTATAAAGAAAGTAGTTTTTAGGGTTTTTAAAACTTTACTTATTTACTGATTTATGTAACAGCTGGCTCAGCCTGCCCTCGGGGTATAGCTGGGGCAGCATGTGGTGTGGGGATAGAACTGAGGTCCCTGCGGTTGTCCAAGCTTGCCTAAAGGTGCTTTAGGCCACTGAGCTATCTTGCTGGCCCAAAAGAAAGTAGCTTTTAAATAACTTTACTAACCATTATGAAATGTACCCACTTAAAAAGTGTATAGTTGCATGTTTTAGTATTTTCAGAGTTGTGAAACTATTATTGCCACCTAATTTTAGAATATTTCACTATCTTTTTTTTCTTGTTTCAGAACTTTTGTTTATTTATTTATTTTTATGGCCAGCTCAGCTTGCCCTGAGGGCAGGGCTGGCGCAGCATGCGGTGCCGGGGATCGAACCGTGGTCCCTGAAGCTGCGCAAGCTTTCCCAAGCAGGCGCTTTAGACCACTGAGCCATCCCGCTGGGCCCTATTCTCTGGATTTATTTCAATGTTTTTTCTTTTGTGCCCCACCTCCCTTTTTGGGTAAGGTCTCGTTTTATAGTTGAGGCTGGCCTTGAATTCCAGACAGTTGTCCTGTTCAGACTTCCTAGTTCTGGGATTATGGTCTTAAACTACTATGTCCAGCTTTTTCCTTTTAATTGTATAGTTAGAACAATGATTCATTTCAGTTGACTCTTGAGTGTGATATAAGAATGGCATCTTTTCTTTTGCTTTCTAAATCTTTTTAAGATAGGGTCTTGCCCACAGGCTGCTTGAGCTCACTTTGTGGCCCAGGCTGGTCTTGAACTCACAACCATCAGGTGGTTGCCACCACTCCCAAGTGTAGGGCATCTGCTCTTGTGCGTATTGTTGACACAGCACACTTGTGCACTGTTGCTCTCTGTACTTCCTTACATTGGCACCACTGTACTGCTGACCTTTATATACAAGTACAACCTTGTCAGAATTCAGTCCAGAATTACGTGGAAGAAACTGGTTTGAGAATACAGTTAGTGAGGGGCCTGGCAGGATGGCTCAGTGGTCTAAAGCGCCTGCTTAGGAAAGCTTAGGCAGCTGCAGGGACTGCGGTTCTATCCCCGGCACCACATGCTGCACCAGCCCTGCCCTCAGGGCAGGCTGAGCCAGCCATAAAAATAAATAAATAAACAAACAAAAGTTCTGAAACAAGAAAATAAAAAAAATAAAGAATACAGTTAGTGGTTTTGGACTACCTAGGAAAACTTGTGTATTATGCATGGGTTGATTTAACCGCGTTTTTTTAATTTTTATTTTTTATTTTTATTTTTTTTTTAGCTTTTTTTTTGAGACAGGGTCTTGCTATGCATTTCAGGCTGGCCTTGAGCTCACTTTTGTAGCCCAGGCTGGTCTCGAACTCGCAGCGATCCTCCTGCCTCAGCCTCCCAAGTGCTGGGATTACAAGCGTGCGCCACTACGCCTGGCTATAACCGGGTTTTATATAGGTTAAAAATGTGAAAGATTTTTTGTTTTTTGTTTTGTTTTGTTTTGTTTTTGGCTGGCCCAAGTTACCTTAAGGCAGACCTGGTGAGCATGTGGAGCTGGGGATTGAACTGCGGTCCCTGGCACCTGACTGAGTTTGCCAAGCAGGCATTTTAAACAACTGAGCTAACCTATAAGCCCCAAGATATTTAATTTAAAGTTCTGGGTATTTTTTATTTTTTTTTTTAAATGTATTTAGTACAGGGTCTACAAGTCTCACTACACAGATGGAGCTCGTAGTGATCCTCCTGTTTTCAGCTTCCCAAGCACTGGGATTACAGGCACTTGCCACCATACCCAGTCTCAGCACACCGGAGGGTGGGGCCAGCAGAGCACACTGGGGGAATGGAATCCCCACCCTGCATCTGCCTATGCAGCCGCTTTAATCTGTTAAGCTATCTGGCCAGCCTTTAAAAATTGTATTTAAATATAGCCTATGATATACTTCAGTACATGGGCCTTCCAGATGTTGAGGTAACTTTTGTCATAAGTTCTCAAGTTGTTATTATCATACTATAACTTTACTACAGAATATTTCTTCACTATAGTAGATAAATGTTTGACAAAGTTAACGATTTAGAGAAGAAAAAACTAGTGTGTTAATTTAATTATAGTTGTTGAACTATTATGTGCTGTTGTGTATGTATGATTTTGTTTGTTTTTCTTACAGCAAAGTATCCAGAGATAAAATCCTTGATGAAACCTGACCACAGCTTGATATGGGTTATCATGATGATGATTTTCATCCAGCTGGTTGCCTTTTACTTAGTGAGAGACCTGGACTGGAAATGGGTCCTGTTTTGGGCGTATGTCTTTGGCAGCTGCATTAACCACTCAATGACTCTAGCTATCCATGAGATTGCCCACAACTTCACCTTTGGCCACCACAGGACTCTGTGGAATCGCTTGTTTGGAATGGTCGCTAATCTTCCCATTGGGGTTCCATACTCTGTTTCCTTTAAGAGGTACCACATGGACCATCACAGATACCTTGGAGCTGATGGCATCGATGTGGATATTCCCACTGATTTTGAGGGCTGGTTCTTCTGTACCACTTTCAGAAAGTTCCTATGGGTTGTTCTTCAGCCTCTCTTTTATGCTTTTCGACCTCTGTTCATCAATCCCAAGCCAATTTCTTATCTTGAAATTATCAATGCCACAGCCCAAATCATTTTTGACATTCTAGTTTACTACACGTTAGGAATTAAGTCTTTAGTGTACATGTTGGCAGCAACCCTTCTTGGTCTGGGCTTACACCCGATTTCTGGACATTTTATAGCTGAGCATTACATGTTCTTAAAGGGACACGAAACTTACTCGTATTATGGGCCTCTGAATTTGCTGACCTTCAATGTGGGCTATCACAATGAGCACCATGACTTCCCCAACATTCCTGGAAAGAACCTTCCCCTGGTGAGTAAAGGTTTGATTGTATTTCAGTTTCCTGTGGTTATATAAATTGATTTGGTTACTTGGAAAGGAGTCTGGTATATTTTATTAATCTAAGCTGTATATCCAAAAAAAATGTGGCGTCCTAATTTTAAACAGGGTTTGTTCTCTTGGATCCTTAAGCTTTGGAGTTAATTGAGGGTTGTCTTGGAACATAGGTAAAATCTGATATCTGGTGAAGTAACTCAGAAATAACAAAGCTACATCTCTCTGTGAAGTGTATACCAGTTCTTGGAACCTTTATTTCATTATTATAATGAGAAGTTTGCTAAACTTCATAAGGTTTTGTGATGAAGTCCAGATACTAGCCTGGACTATGTGTTGGGTTCAAGATGAGTTTGGGCTACATAGTCCCTGTTTCACAAAAACTAAGAAAAATATCTTGCACAATTATAAAAACCATAGTAATGTATGTAAAACTTAATAGATATATTCTTTTTCTTCTTCTTTTTTTTTTTTTTTTTTTTGTCTGTTTTTGAGACAGGGTTTCACTATGGAGTTCAGGCTGGCCTTGAACTCACTTTTGTAGCCCAGGCTGGTCTCGAACTCGCACTGATCCTCCTGCCTCAGCCTCCCAAGTGCTGGGATTACAGGTGTGCACCAGTTTTGTTTTGTTTTTTTAATGTGTTTGGTACAGCGTCTCACTCTGTACCTCGGACTTGTAGTGGTCCTCTGTCTTCAGCTTCCCCAGCAGTGGGATTACAGGCATGGACCGTCACACAGAGTCTTGGTGGCTGACTCAGCATGCCCAGTGGCATGGCCGGTGCAGCAAGTGGTGCCAGGGATGGTATCCCGGTCCCTGAGCTTGCTCAAACAGGTGCTGAGCTCTTTTGCTCTTTTGCCGGCCCTTTTTCTTCATTTTTTTAAAGGTGTGGCTTAAAGCAGCCACAACCAGGGACTCTGTGCTTTCATATGTGCCCACATTTTTAAATGTTGACACATGATGATTTAATATACCATTTGAATGTTGCTTTGGTCCCTGATTTAGCAAAGCAGAAGCTATAAAGTACCTGGAGTCATTGGGGAAATTTTGAATCTGGGCTGTACCTTAGGTAATATTCTGTCAGTGTTACATTTCTACAATGTGCTTTTTTTTTTCTTTTTTGTTTTTTGTGGGACCAGCTAGGGTTCAAACTCACGACCTTGCACTTGCCAGGCAGGCACTTGTGCCATGGAGCTATCTCCCTGGCCTCTCCTCTTGTAGTATGTTTCCAATAGAGTGGCTTTGAAGGATATTGTCCTTTGGCATTGCGTGTTGAAATATTTAGAGATGAAATATCCGAAGTAGGCATGGTTGTCACATAACATCTACAACTTACTCCAAAACGTTGCATCCCAAAGAGAACAGCTGTTTGGGCTTGTCACACATAGCAGCATGGAGGCACGTGGACACAGGCTGGATGCTGAGGGATAAAAGTGGAGGGCCTGAGTGCTCCTCTCACTTTTGCAGTAGGTCTTTTCAGAACGAAACCTGGGAGAAGGCAGCACAGCACACTGAGGGTGACAGGCAGCAGTGTGGCATCGAGCTGTCCTGCACACACGGGTCACACAGAGAGTGGTGCTGGGGTGTGGGTCTTTTTGGGAGAGAAATGGTTTTGAGGAGAAGCATTCAGTCACCCTGTCACCTACGGAGATTTCTTGCATGAGCCCATGCTTTTTCCTTACAGTTTTCAAAGGGAGGGCCGGGTCAGGAGACACAGCTGCACTCGGAGGCTGTGGGACCACAGGCTCCTGACATCAGCGTGGTGGCATGTCCCTCAGCTGAATGGACACTTGGTGTCTTCCTTTTCAGCTCTCTATGAGAGGTGTTGCAGAGGACCTTGTGGTCTTTGCTCAATAACTGTATTTATTGCATAATTTGTAGCAAGTGTGCAGTAGTGGCGTGATTTGTAACAGCTCTCGTCAGTGTCACGCAGTTCCCTCACTTCTGGTACTCACTTGCGCTGTTAGTGTATTCAGAGGGCTTCAGCCATCACCGTGGTCAGTGTTAGAGCTTTGGCATCAATAACAAGGTCTTTAATAACTTTAAGGTTTCTCTGGTAGGGTTTTGGTTTTGCATTTCTGTCTCAGTGGTGTCTTACTGACTTGCTGTGGTTCTTCTCCCACTCTTGGTCTCAGTCCTTGTTTGTGGCCCAGCCCCAAAGCACCAGGGTAACAGGTGCATACCACTGTTGGCACCATGGTACAGCGGTGAACCTAAAGTCTTGGGCCGCAGCCAGGGCTCCACTGTGAGCCTATGTCACTAGCCACACTCTCTGTTTTTACTGAGCTTCCCAGCTCGTAAACAACCCTTAAGCGTCTAGCTTTTGGTGGGTGGACAACATTGCAAGGTGCACAGCTATCCAGAGACTCCTTATTGCACCACATGAATTCAGCCAGACACCTGCTTGACACATTCCTAGAATTTTGAGCCCCTGATAGCAGTTCATTAGTTTCCCCTGTATTTCAATAACATACACACAGAGATCCGCCTCCTCTTTGTGCTGTGGTCTCCAGCAGCATCAGGAGCTGACTGTCGGCTTGGACCCATGTGCAAAGCTAGTGTTGTCTGGCCCCAGCTGTGAAGATGAGCTGACCACTGCTGGCTTGGCCCTACCTGGTGTGGGTTACCATACAGGCTTGTGCCTGTGTGTGGGGCCGGAGGTCATCCTTCCAGGGGAGAATCTCAAGATCTGAGGGCTGTGAGCAGAGGACAGTCTGGTGTTGGGACTTCCCTGTGTGCATGTGGGTCGTCCCTCACCGGTCTCCTTGATGGCCTCCCCGCACTCACTGCTCGCCCTGCTGTGTCATTTCCTGTCCAGGTGAGGAAAATAGCCGCGGAGTACTACGACAGCCTGCCCCACTACAATTCCTGGGTCAAAGTGCTGTACGACTTTGTGATGGATGATACCGTAAGTCCCTACTCCAGAATGAAGAGGCCTCCAAAAGGGCAGGAGCTCCTGGAGTAAAGCCCATCCCAGCAGATAGCTGCCCTGTGAAGCCTGAAAAGAGCCGACCCTGCCTGCTCTGCAAGAGGAAGCTTCGGGTGGGCAGTGCTTGGAGCTGCCTCCCACCACCTGGGACCTCAGGCTCTGGGGAGTCACCCCCCCCC
>PVJA010016570.1:0-20887 GCA_004027025.1 Myocastor coypus
GCCGAATGAACGAAAATGAAGATAGAGTTTCCAACCTTGAAGACACAGTTGCAACCAGTGAAAGAGTAAGAAAGGATCTTTTAAAAACAACCAGAATGCAGGAAAAAATAATCCATCATCTGCAAGACGATGCAAAAATGAACAACGTGAGATTAATGGGAATCAATGAGAAAGAAGGAGTCAATACAAATGATATCAAGAGAAAAAAGATGTAGCAATAATATAATTATGCTGTATGGTGGAAATTTCACATTCAAATACAAGTCAACAAGTAAAGAATGGAGAATTTATAAAGGCATAAACTCAGGTGTTAGAATTTCTGAAAATAATAGTATAATAATTAAATCTCAGGAGGTGAGAAGGAAAAAAGAAGAAACTGATATTAAAAATAATCAAATACCTAAAATTTACATGAGAATATCAAACACAGATGTTGATAAATAAAACCATAAAATTTTATTTCTTAGAATTCTAATTATAGCTACCAATAATCTAAAAAATGAAACTTGGATTTCAGAGGAATTAAAGTAGGATACAGAAGGGAAAACACAAGAAAGAATTTTTCCTTCTTATTTGAGATTCCTGTGTAGTTTGAAATCTTTTTCTGTTTTTCATAAATAAGTTTTACTTTAGTTTTCAAATCTATATATGAAATTTTAAGGGAAAATATTATATTCTGCCAGCTATCACATGGTTAGTAGTAACCTCAGAGTAAGCTGGGTTGTTTGGGGTGTTAGGAATATAATATGAGCACTAAAGTTCAGAATTAAGACAAGGCAATTAGGATCTGATAAATAATTTAGATATAAAATATTCACAGTATGGCCAAACCAAGCCTAATGCACATAGCATTAACAAACACAAAAGCATCATTAATTCACACATGCATTCATTTTTTGCATTCCCTATCCATTTTGTTCTTCTGCTTTATTCCTCCCACTTATAACCCTCTTATTCATTATAGATTTATTCATTCAGTGTTTACTCAGAACATAAGGCAGGCTCTCTACCTTCTAGAAGTTTAAAAATCTAGCTAGAGGTACAACCCTAACTTAATCCACCTGAGGCCTCTTCTAACCTTAAAAGATGACAATTCTCAGACTCAGAAGAAATCGGGGGAGGCTTAGTATAAAGGTACTTTCCTAGGAATTTTTTTAAAAGATAGTTTCTATAAAAGAGAGAGACTAGAGCTCTGGGAGGAAATGCAACCAGAGGGAAAGAAGAGTGACAGAAATAATGAATGAGGCAGATAAAGTGAGGTGGAGGGCGGAAGGAAAGAAGAAAACCGAAGAGCTAGACCGGCATGGTGAGAAACTAAAACAGATAAATGAAAAACGACAGCAGAGAAAGTCGTGGAGGGCTCAATTAATTAGTTATTGTCCATTTCCTTGAGAGATCTCTAACAAATCTGTCCTTGTCAGTGACAGGAAATCTTTTTGAATTCTTTGTAAAAGGTTATTAATGGCCAGCGCAAGCTTCAGCACCCTCAGTCTCGACACTGTGGTACAGGGAAGTGGGAGGAGTTTTGTAGGTCAGATCAGGAGACAGCCTGGGCAGCCCACTATGCCTCCAGCCCACAGACTGTCAACTCTCTCTCCTTGACTGCTACTCCGGAGGCTGACATTTAATACCCTAAGGATATAGGTGTTTGAAGGTTGGTTATTGTAACAAAGGAAACCATCCAAACTCCGCAAGACCAAATGGATCAGATAAAGCTGACATAGAGATAAATCTGTTTTACATCCTTTCTTGCACAAGTTTTGCTAATCTATGTAGTTATAGCTTTCCTGCTGAAAAGAAAAAAAAAAAAACTACCACATGTCGGCAAATCCACATCGTGTTCTTATTTTTAATCTCCAAGGTAAAAACATGCTAGGCAGAGACCATTTTTCTGCTGACTTCTGCGTGAACTCTATTAACATTGGATGACACAGAAAAAAATGAGAAAGGTGGATGAAAGAGAAGAGGGAAAGATAGAAAGAAAAGGAAAAAGGATTTCTTCTTCAATGGCTGTAGAATGCAGATTTTTTTTTTTTTTTTTAGATGAATGAATTCTGCTCCATCATTGACAGAGTATTGCTTCTCTTCCAGTCAGCCCGACACCTACTCTTCATTAGCCAGTATTTATGCTGCCAGATTGGACTTTCATATGGAAGCCTGAAGCAGCGATGGTACAGATGGCAGGAGAACTCTCATGAGATTGATAACGATGAAGAAAGATGCCACATTAAGTCAGAAGGTGCCACTGTTAACATCCCAGATTAGAGGAGAGTATTTCTAGCTAGCACTGCCCTCCAAGGGCTGTTTATCTGCTGGCTTCAGCTAAAATTTGTTTCCCTCTCCAAAAGCATTCAGCCCCACCTTCCCGGCTAGTGGGTGACATTTGCTTTCTTCTCTTGTGTGTGTCAACTGATTTTTCCATAGGTGTTTAGCCTTTGCTTTCTCAAGGTGGTTGAGATCCTAGCTGCCCAGAGAAACTGGGGAAAGAGTGGAGAGGTAGAGGAAAAAAAAAAAAAAAACTGGCATTTTAGTTGACATTTCCTTGCACAAAGGCACCACTATAAGAGGGCCTGTGCAGGAAACCTGAATGGTGTTTATTGTTTCTGGGCAGGCCCTCGTTGCATCTGCTGCCTTTCAAGACAAATACTGTGTTCATAAGCCCAGAGCACTGCCTCCAAAGCCTTCAAGAAGGGCCAGTCTCCAGGGTGTAGGACTGAGGGCTTGGCAAAGTCAGCACCACTGGAGGACCTGCACTGGGAAGCATTCCCTGCTGCCATGGAAGAGGACAGCCACATGATTTCCCCCTTGGGAGGGAGGGGCCATGACTCACTTGTGCCATCATTTGCTGGCTAAGCTAATTGACTCTTCACTGAAGAAAAACATAGGTCCTCGTCTATGAAGTTTGATATTTTCCTCTGTCAAAAGATAAAAAATCCAATATATTGTGGGAAGGGAGAATTTCATACCCTGATCCTGGGCACTGGTTTTAAATGGCCAATGACAGACTCTCTCCTTGGAACAAACCTGTGGCTGCCTCATCTAAGTCTTTTCTGATAAGCTTCAATTCTCATCCACTTCCTCTCTGTATCCTTACCCACCTTCAGCAAGCTGCTGTCAAATCACTGTAGTAAGAATACTCCTTACTCCTATTTCCTTTCTCTATCCATGGGATTCTATTCTGCTCCCTGGTCATAAGTCCCCACTTGTCCTTGTTGAAATCAAAGTCAAGTACAATCTTTCCCCCCACTGTGAGATCTCCATTGTATTGACCTCTATACATAGTGTTGTGGCTCTTCTTGAATAAAGTCTACCTTGCGAATGTCCTAAACATCTTTGCCCTTCATACTAGAGACATAATTTTGGCATTAAGGCAGGGAATGAGCTCTTGGACTCCTGCAGACATCTCACTCTTGCTGGGTGGGAATCCCAATGCAGGAAATGAGAGTGGGTGTAAGTTATAAAGCCTTCAGTGCAACTAGCTAGGGGAAAATCTTTCTCTTGTTGAGTGAGAGTTACCCAGAAACCAAAGCAACAGACAAAACATGATGTAGTGGGACATGCAAACTTAGCAAGTTTGGGAAATTTGGCTGTTCTCACCCAACCTGAGTGATATATTCTCAGAGTCCATCCTAGAAAATGAAGGCTGGAAAACAGAGGGCCCTTGTCAAGGATCCCTGAACAGCAGTCTCACATTCATGTCAGTATGTAAGCATTTAATTAATTTCCCAAGGATACAGGCACTCCAGTCAATTTAAGACACTCCAAGTCACTCCTGAACCAGACCAGCTCTCTTGGACATAGAATACCTACCACCCAGGACAGGTAATTGGAGAGTCTTAATTGAAAGAAATTTCTGTTTTTATGTCCACATGATGTACCATCAGCATTTCCTCCCCCACAAAAAAATACACAGAGGGGCAACTAGTCAGAGTAACGGGTTTAAATCTGTAAATTACAGCCCTGCTCCAAGGAATTTTTAAGATGGCTTTGTGTCTATGGATAAGTTAGATGGCATCATAAAATTTTGAGAGCTAATGTGATCTTTAGACAGTAGATTTCTCCTATCAGTTGAGAGTGTGTGAGGTGCTGCCCTTGTTTCCCTCTTTTGACTGTCCGTGAGTCCTAAGAGAGAACTCTTCTCCCAGCAGCAGTCAGGCTGACTAAGTACTCTTCAGGATGCAAGGAATCAGAAGCCAGGCCTTCCTCTTACTTTCCTTCACCAAGAGAATGGATTGCTAAATATCATTAGTTTTCTGATTGGATTGCATTTTGGTTGTGGAGTTTAATCCCCTCCTACATCTCCTGTATGTGTTTCCTCTCAAAGCTTTGGTCTTGAATGACCTTCTCATATGGTCTCATTAAATGCCTTCCATCTTGGTAAATTACAGTACTTTGAAGCCTTGGAGTTTAGCATATAAAAAAGCAAGCGCCTCTGTACACTGCCCTGGGATAAGGTGTGATGAAAATCCCATACAAGCTGAACTGTACTTCCTAATCAAATGGGTGTAACAGATGGCTGCTGAGCAAACCATCACAATGGAAATATCTGCAGTTCTCATGGTAACGGAATCTGCCAGGTCTGAGGGATTTGCTGTTTTTCAGGACATCTGAGCTGCAATCTCTTTGGAGCTGTCTAGCAGTCTCCGTCTCGCTCTCTCTCACTCTCTCAGCATGATGGAGATAGAGTTGAAAGGTGGAGTCCGATTTTGCATTCCAGCTGTGATTAAAGATGCAGGCACACATCCTGGGAGATAATGAGTCGCATATTCATTATGCTACCTAGAACCTCTTTAGCTACTGGGACATGACTGCCACACAATTGCAGTATGCCTTCTTCAATAGTAAAGGGGGATTAGAGTGAAGACGATCAGAGAACAGCAGCCAGGAGGAAGATGAGAAATTAGGATGCATGAGACATACCTTGTAATAAAGATATGGAGCAATATTAACACTAGCAGTTGTTTACACTTCGTGGCAACATGTCAAGATGACTTAACATAGCAGGATAAAAACATCTGGCCTCAGGAAAAAATACATGATGTCAAATTTCCAAATCGTAATGTAGACAGTATGGAAGAAAAACAACAGATGAGCAACTGTGTACCTTTCCAATAAGCAAAAGCATGTGGAAGATTCCTTTACATTCCACAATCAGAAAGGAGATTCTTCTCAGAAGGTAGAAGTTGATATATAGACACTGAGCTTTCATTATAAATCTAAGGTTTGGGTTTAAACCCACAGGACTACATCGGAAAAGAGGACTTTTTTTTTCATTATTTTCTCCTCATGCTATTCATAACCTTCTGATTTTACAGCAGTGCTCAGAAAGGAAAAAATAATCAGTCACAATTCTATTTTATTAAAGTATTTTCCTCCAAATCCCAATCGATTTAAAGAAATAAGGAAAAGTATACTGCCTTCTTTGCTGTGGTATCTGCCAGCAAACACAGACACACAGAGACACAGGGTTGATTCACAGCTGCCTGGTCCCTTGAGTCTTTGAGCTTGAAGATCAGACAACATATAAGAATTCAGCCATGACTCAAAATGGAAACAAAGACAACCATTCTTAGCAGAGCCGGCAACGTGAAATGAAAAACTACAGGCTGGAGGCTGAAGCCCCCTAGCACGCTTACCCGCCCCATTGTCCTTGAGGGCACTACTGTTAAATACATATGACAGCCAAAGAGATGAGGAGAATAGTTTCCAGAAAGCAATGATTGGATCTCCCTTTTCACGAGGTAGAATAGGCAGGACTATGTAAGCCAGTAAAGTAGCACTTGAGAACGGGCCCTGGGAGGCAGCATTGTCTCCCTCTCATATGGCGCCTGAAGAACATATTATATTATACAACCTTTACCCACGCCTGCCCTGCTTTGACTGGGTCCCTCTTCCTTTAGAAGCCTGCAAACAACAACTTGTGGATGACAATCTCCTTCTTAACAAGCCAGATTAGTTAGTTTAAAGCAATGAACTGCGGCCATTTGTGCAGATGCTAATCAGAAAAGAAAAAGGAAAAAAATATATATATAAAAGATCCGTGTGCCTCTGTGTCTTGTAAGTACAATATAGATAAAGAGGAGCATGTCCCAGGGCCACATCTGTGAGCTGACCTCTAAGCTACACAAAGGTCTTGGGGGCTGTGGGGCAGAAAAGGAGGGAAGACAGTTTGTATGCGGCTAGTGGCAAGCAACAGTGGCTCTGAAAGGGCAGCTATTAGACAACGGCGTAGCTGTTTCTCTCTTGGAAGTTGTTCTTTATTTGTCCCTTATGAGGCCTTGTTTTTTAATTCACAGATACTTCCTAGCTCCTAGCACAGATCTTGGCACACAGTAAAGTGTGTATTACATATTTAATAAATGGAAGGATAATGCTTACTGTGGTATTTAAGGAAAGATTTCAAAGTGTCAAAATGCAAAAGCAGACCCTGCACACTTGTGACTGTCCTCATTTCCTCTCCACACCAAGAACCAGAGTAAAATTGCACTGACAGTGCACTGACAGTCACTGAATATGAAAAGAAAATATGCGTCTTAAGAAATCAACAGCCAGATCAGTTATTGACATTAGACTCTAGCGGCTACGTGGAAGTACATACATACAAAGGAAAGCTTCTCAGCTGATGGCTCAAATATAAACTATTGCAGAAAATTTAAACGCATTTTAAAAACTCTTTCTCCATCTCATCAGCTTCTCTGAGAGGTCACTTTTTCCTACGCTTTATCAAGGAAACTGACTCATGGGGAAGGAATGTTTTGCTTCCTTTAAAACATTCTGAGAGCAACGTAATGCACACTCTACTACATATGAAGTCTGAGAGTGTAATCAGCATGAGTGAAAGAGATTTCTAAAGAGAACACTAGTTGTCACATACACATGCACACACACACACCATTGTTTCTACCGACTTCCTAAATTTTAAATGTTTTCACAGTACATTATTGTTTTAAGAATTTTCTAAGCCAAGTATTTGCTGGAATGTTAACCTCCTAAGAAGCTCAGGACATCCTATGGAGACAACTGCGTTAGAAGACATTCAACTGCCCTGGAAGCTTGAGAAGGGTAAATCTGAGAATGGAAAAGATTCTTAAAGAGAAAAATATAAAAGCTGCTTCTCTGACCAGTACTCATAACAAAAGATATTTTTGTACAAGAAATTCATAATCAACGCAGAAAGATACAGAGAGCATCAAAATGGTCCTTCTATAATTTATATGGACTTCAAATTAAAAGGTCTATTTCCATAGACATATATATATATATATATATATATATATATATATATATATATATATATATATATATAGCCCATGCTACCTCTAAGCCACAGAGATTCTTTGGTTTACTGCAGGTGATTGTCACCTTTCCTCATATTTCTATCACCTAGACCTGAGGAATAGGATTTTCTGAGCATGGTGTTGCCCCTCCCAACAAGTTTTGGGACCAAGCTTACTTCAGAATTCTTCTAATTCACAGGGATGTTCAAAGCCCATGAAAACATCAGACCTGTCCTTTCAAAAGAGTCTTCCTTACTTTTAACCTTCCCTGAGACAGATCTGCAAGAACTGCACTAGAATGCTTTATTACGATTGAGTTCAACTATCCTGAGAGGAATCTACTACACAAGACAAACTTATAAGGTATTGAGGCTCTATAAAACTGGCCTGTCATTTCTGAAATAATAGCACCCAAAGGAAAGAAACAAATCCATGAGGCTACAGAGGATATCAGATCAGAAATAATTTCTCAGGTTAAAAAAAATCAAAATTCCTAAAGGAATTGCTCACTAAAACTAGAATACATATAGATTAAAAAATAGATGATGCTAAGAAGAGGATGGAAACTGTGAATGATCAATACAGGAAATAAGTAGAATGTAAGAAACAGATTCAAACAGATATTTAGAAATAAAAAATTCCATTGAAAGCTATCAAAACCTCTTCAATGAAACTGAAGACAGTTTTAATCCTTAAACACGTGATCATGAAGGGAAAGATCTTTTGAAATTAACAAAAGATGAGGAAATAATAATTCAACAGCTGTAAGGTGAAACAAAGAAAAATAATATAGGAAAAATTGGTGTCAGGTTGGGGAGAAAGTTCAGCAGTCTAAGCATCTCCCTTAGAAAACAAAAGGACCCAGGTTCAATCCCTGGTACTATATACTGTGCCACCCCAGGATCTCTGGTGCACCCATGCTTGCCACCAAAACTGGGAATAATGGCATACACTTATAATTTCAGCACTGGGGAGGCTGAGACAGGAGGACCACTATGAGTTCAAACTGCAAAGCAAAACCTGTACCAAATAAATAAACAAAAGATTAAAAATAAAGAATAATTGCTGTCAATGAAAAAGCAGGAGTCAACAGAAATCATATTTTTTAAAAATTTCACAGAAGTAATAGAAAATTTGCTAATTATGGGCGGAGAATCTTCCATACAATTAAGTGTGGCACATAGAAGTCTAAAACAAATCTACATGCAGACATATAGAAATCAAGATCTCAGAACTTCAGCAGTTTGATCCCTGGGCCTGCTGTGCTGGCCCTGCCTCTGGGGTGCACTGATATGGCAATTCAGACTGGGTGTGGTGATATGAGCCTGCAATCCCAGCACTTGGAAGGCTGAAAGTAAGCAAATTACTATGAGTCAAATCTAGTAGTGAGACCCTAAACATCCTGTAGACCATTTCCTAAAGTACAAGAAGAAAGAAGGAAGGAAGGAAGGAAGACAGAGAGAGAGAGAGAGAGAGAGAGAGAGAGAGAGAGAGAGAACTTCAGCACAAAAAAATAGAATATTAAAAGAGGCTAGGGTAAAGAAACAGATCATTTATAAAAGAAAGCCCACAGAAGACTTCTCGAAACAAACCCTTAAGTCAAGCAAAGCTTGAAGTGATGTACTTCAAGTCCTGCAAGAAAAAAATTTCCAACCCAGATTGGGACCCATCAGAACTGTCTTTCAGAGTTAATGGAGAAATAAGATACTTTGGTGACAAAGAACAACAGAAGAGATTCACGATCACCAAACCAACTCTACAAAGGGCACTAAAAGATATACTAGACAGAGAAAAAAAATGGCCACAACTCCAAGAAAAACAACAGAAAAAAATGAACAAGTAGGGAAAGTAATTAAACAGAGGAGAAAAGTAGGGAATCAACAGCAGAAAGTATCATGACAAACATAAGCCAACATATTATTATAGTCATTAATGTAAATGGTTTAAATTCACAGATTAAAAGAAACAGACTGGCAGAATAAAGCAAGGAGTAAGATCCAACAATAAGCTGTACACAAGAAATACAATGAACTCAAAAAGAAATTCATGTAATAAAAGTAAAAGGAGAGAAAAGACTCCATTCAACAGGAATTCAGAGAAAAGCAGGGATTCTGTCTGCAGACAATATGAACTTTAAACCAAGAATTAACAAAGAAGATAAAGAAGGTCACTATATACTTGTCAGGGAGAAAACTTCAAGAGGAGGAGATAACAATCATAGCAACATATATGCCAAACACACCACCACCCAAAAATACATGGCAAACACTAATAGACATGAAAAATCAAAATGAGCAATAATACAATTATAATGAGGGAACTTAGTGTCTTACTTTCACAAATGGATAGAGCAATCAGACAAAAAATTATCAAAGAAATATCATAACAGAAACAAAACTATGAATAAATGGACTTAGCTTATGTTTCCAGAGTGTCCCACCGAACAACATCATAATGCACATTCTTCTCAGCTGAATATGCCATGTTCTCTAAAATAGAGCATATACGAGCCCACAGAACATGCTTAGGTAAATGCAAAGCAATTAAAATTATCCCAAACATACTACCTCACTATAGTAAAATAAAATTTGAAATTAGTGTCAAAACCAACCACACCAACTCCATAAACATATGAAAATTAATTCACACACTCCTGAACAACCAATAACTCACAGATTAAATTAAACAATATCTACAATTAAACAAAAATGCAGGTGCAATGTATTAGAGTCTGTGGAATATAACGAAAGCAATTCTAACAGGGAAATTTACAGCATTGAATTCTGACATCAGGATAGCAAAATGAGCTCAAATGAACAACCTAATGTTGCACCTCAAGATTCTAGCAAAATAAGAGAAAATTAAAGAAGGAAATTACAAAATAGCATAAAAAGCATAAAATAGCTTAATACAGACTAAAACCAAAGTACAGAGTTAATGAATCTAAGAGTTGTTTCTTTGAAAGTATAAATAAAATTGATAAACCCTATGCCAATCTTATCAAAAAGGTAAGAAAAGACTAAAATTCATGCAGTGAAGAATAAAAAGGGTGAAATCACAACAGATCCTGTGGAAATTCAGAATATCATCAATACCTACTTTGAAAGTCTTCACTCTGTTAGGATGTAAAACACAGGACAAATGAACAGATTCCTAGATATATACAAATTATCAATGCTAAGTCAAAAAAATATAAAAATTCTGAATACGGTTGGGAAAATATCTAAGTGGCATAGCACCTGCATGGAGAGTGTGCGGTTGTGAGTTTGATTTCCAAAACCAGAAATGAAAAAAGAAAGAAAATAGAAAAAATTCTGAATAACCCAATATCAGTCAAAGATATTAAAAATGTAATCAAAAACCAAGTTACAAAGAAGAACCTAGGTCCTGATGAATTCTAGAAGAAATTTAGAGAAGATTGAATAACAATATTCCTCAAACTCTTCAGTGAAATTGAAAAAGGAGGAATACTCCTTCACTCATTCATCAAGGCAAATATTACCATGATGCCAAAACCAGACAATGAGCCAGCCAAAAATAGAAAACTGCAAGCAATCTCCGTAATGAACATAGATGTAAAAATCCTGAATAGGATACTAGCAAACAGAATGCAGGAAATTGTCAAGAAGAGTATACATCTTGACCAAGTGGGATTCATCCCAGGAATGCAGAGAAGGCTCAACATACACAAATCAGTGAGTGTAATACACCGTAACAACAGAGCCAAAGATAGAAATCCCAGTACCATCTCAATAGATGGGGGGAAAAAAGCTTTTGACAATGTTCAATGCTCATTTATGACAAAAACCCTATAAAAAATTGAAATATATGGTCTTTATCGCAATATGGAAAAACCATGTATGAAAAACCAACAGCCAGCATCATACCAAATGGACAAAAATGGAAAGCTTTCACTCTAAAATCAGGAATAAAACAAAGAGATCCATAAACACTACTTCTACTCAATATAGTTTTGGAAACACTAGCCAAAGCCATTAGATAAGAGAATGAAACAAAAGGTATAAGGATAGAGAAGGAAGAATTCAAATTATCAGTGTGCATAGATGGCATGATACTCTGCATAGAACGTCTCAAAACTCCACCAGAGCACTTCTAGATATTATAACCAAATTCAGTACCATAACAGTGTACAAAGTCAACACTCAAAAATCAGTAACATTCCTATACACAAACAACAAACTCATGGATAGACAAATTAGGGAAGCCATGCCCTTCATAATAGCATCCAACAAACAATGAAAAACTTAGGAATCAATCTAATAAATGAAGTAAAGGAGCTGATAGATGATAAATAATTAGATAGGTAGAGATGACAGATAGATAGATAGATAGATAGATAGATAGATAGATAGATAGATAGATAGATAAATTTACAGTACTTTGCAAAAAGGAGGTTTAAGAGAATGTCAGAAAATGGAAAGATGTCCCTTGCACATAGGTATAAAAATCCAAAATAGTGAAAATGTATATACTCTGAAAATTGTTACATTAATGTAATTCCAATCAAAATATCAATACCATACATCACATAACTAGAGAAAACATTCTTAAAATTCATCTAAATCCAGAAGAGAAGGCCGAGGATATAGCTCAGAGGCATAAGCACCTGCTTGGCAAGTGCAAGGTCCTGAGTTCAATCCCTGGTACCACAAAATAAAAAAATAAGTAAATAAATAAATAAAACCAGAAGAGAGCTAGAATAGCAAAGATAATTTTGGGAGACAAAGGAAAAGCACGGATCATCACAATTCTTGCCTTAAAATTATGCTACAAAACCATTGCGATTAAGTCAGCATGGTACTGATAAAAAAGACAGACCTGAGTATCTATGGAACAGATTAGAAGATGCAGACACAACTATAAACACAGTCAGTTATCTTTCACAAAGGGCTCAAACATGTCCTCTAGAAGAAAGATCGCTTCTTTAATGAATGGTGCTAGAAAAACTGTCTGTCTATACACTGAAGACTAAAACTAGACCCATGTCCATTACAAAGCAATAAACTAAAATCAAAATGGGTTAAAGATCTAAATATTAAAACAAAAACACTAAATGCACTGATAGAGAAAGTGTGTAAAAATCTTGAAGTCATAGATATAGGCAAAGAGTTCATGAACAAAACCCAAAGTGTACAGGAAATACTTCAAAGAATCAGAAACTGGAATCTCTTCTTATTAAGACGCATTTACCTAGCAAAGGAAATTGCCAACGAGGTGAAAGAAAACCCAAACTCTGGGGAACAAATCAAGCAGTTATCCCTCATACAAAGAAAGAGCTTCTGCCTAGAATATTGAAAGAATTTTTAAAAATTGAGCCCCCTTTACCAACAAAAGCCTCACATTTGTCATGTTTTATAGCTAAACACTACTCCTTTATGTAAAAATAATGCCTTTTCATTATCCATTTCTCAGTTAATAGGCATCTGGGTTGTTTTCCAAATTTAACAACAAATTGCACTGCTATAAACAAGTATGCACATATACCACTGTGGTATGGTGTTTTCAGCTCTCCTGGAAAAACACCCAGGAGGGGAATAGCTGGCTTGAATGGCATCTCATAGCTTTTTAAGGAATCTCCACACTGATTTCCATAGTGGTTGTAACAGTCTACCCTCCCAACTATAGTGGAGAAGTGTTCCTTTTTTCCCAGAGCACCTCAAATATTTGATATTGGCTTACTTATTGATGTTAGCCATTCTTTCTGGGATGAGATGGTAGCTTACTATAGTTTTTTTTCTTCTTTGTTTATTTATTTATTTTTTTACATATAGTACAGAATTTCAAAACCAGAAAAATTTAAAAATGGTTATATTACATATTTTCATCATCAGATCAGCTCAGTGTAGTTTTAATTTGCATTTCTCTAATGATCAATGGTTTTGAACATGACTTCATATATTTACTTGCCATTTGTATTTCTTCTTCTGAAAAGTGCATATTCAACTAGAGACCATACTCTTAAGTGAAACAAATCAGACCTGTATGTATCAACATCATATTGTCTCCTTAGTGTGAGAACCTGAAAGAGAAAATCAAATCTGAAGGGTACAATAGATATTGGGAAAAGGGAATGAACTTATTCAAAAGGAAAGAGTTACTGAGTTGATGAGGAGGAAAGCAAAGGGAGTGCTGGGGGCGATATATCTACTTATGTAAGATATGTATATATAAGTAGATATATATATCCAGTTATGGTTTGGACAACTGTGCTGTTTATTTCTGCTGGTCTACGGAAAGGTGCAGATAATGCTTAATTTGTTTTGTCTCCTTTTTTAATTGTTTTTCTTTTTTTATCCTCTTAATTTCTCATATATTTCTCTGTCCTTTCTTCTTTCAGTTTTGCATTGTATTTCATAATATGAATAACTAGATGGAAGACAACATTATGCATGACAAATACTGTGAAATTTATGTTACATTCTTACATGAAATTGAGTATCACTTATAATTTTCTGCTTTAATACTATTTTGTGTTCTCTTTATAAAATTAAAAAAGACTCCCCAAAAAATTGAACCCCCTATTTCAAAGGCCCAATCTGAAAAGAGGCATCTGAGATGACTATACACTTTTCAGATAAAGAAATATAAATAGCAAATAAATACATGAAAAATGTTCGGTGTAAATGGCCATCCAAGAAATGCAAATTAAAACTACACTGAGATTCCATCTCACACAGAGAATGGCTATTATCAAGATATCAACCAATAACAAATGTTAGCAGGGTTGTGGAGAAGAGGAAACCTTCTCCACTGTTGGTGGGAGTGTAGATGGTGGCAACGACTGTGGAAATCAGTTGTGGAGATTCCTCAAAAACTAGGACTAGAGATACCATTCCACCCAGCTATTCCGTTTCTGCGTATCTCCTCAGAAGAATTAAAACCATCATCCCACAGTGATATATGTATACTCGTGTTTATAACACCACAATTTGTAATAGGTAAAACCTGGAAATGACTTAAATGTACATCAACTGAGAAGTGGATTTAGAAAAAGATGCGCTATTTTTATAGCACATGGAGTATTACTTGGCCATAAGGAAGAATAAACTTGAGGGGTTTTTTTATAGATAAATGGATGCAATGTGAGACCATATATAAAAGTGAAATCAATGAGACTCTCATGTGTAAACATCATACTCTCTCCCTGGTGGGAGAAACTGAAAGAGTAAATAATATCTAAAATGTACAATAGATATTGTGTAAAAAGAAGAAATTGTTCAAGAGGAAAAAGGGATTAGGGATGGGTAAAAGGGAAAAGGACAGCAGGGAAATGATTTTTTAAAAATGCAAGTCATACTATCTGTGTGTCTTAGTCTATTAAAAAGAACAATTTTGTTAATATCTATTGGGGAAATTTTTAAAGAGAATAAAAGAAGTAAAATTCTTGTACCCTGAGCAAGTACTACAAAGATAACAACATATAATTCATTAACTATTGCTATTCTATTATTTTGTTATAAAATTTTGTTTCACCTTTTTTCCATAAAATAAAAAAGTGAGTCAGTACTATCTTGCCCTCAAAGAGTTTATACTCAGGTTACAATAGTAAGGAGAACAGGGCTGGTGAGATAGTTCAGCAGACTAAGCACCTGCCTAGGCAAGCTCATGGACCAGAGTTTGATCCCTGGCACTGGGTGCAATGTTGGCCCCACCCCTAAGCTCACTGAACTGACTGCTGAAGCCAGGCATGGTGGTGCACGTGTGTAATCCCAGCACTGGGGAGGTTGAAAACAGGAGGATCACTACAGGTCCTTGCCGCATAGTGAGACCCTGTGCCAAATAATTAAAAAAAAAGGAATGAGAAGATTTCAATGGTTATAATACAAAGCAAGACAAGATTAACAACATAAAACAAGTATGCTCCAAGTACTTTGCAGAATTAAAGACTAGTTTACAATATATTCTATAAAAATGTAAAATTTGATGAACTTTGAAAGGTTATGTGTAATATATCACAACACTGAGCATGTGTTGACATTCGAAATGTAAGAAATGCCATAAACACTGGGGCAGAAAACAGTTCTCACTGGCTTGATCAGAGAGACTTGTTTGGCTGAGAAGAAGAAAGTGGGGAGAAAAGCTGCTGGCGTCCTATTAGAGGAAATCATGCTTAGCCCCGTGAGCCTTTGCGCATCACTGACTGTTATCGAGCACAGAAGCTTCAGAACTGTATCCTTACTAAGTTCCCAGCGATGTGTCCAAGATTGCCCCATGCCAGCAGCGTTCCTAAGGGTGCATCACCAACAACAAATCCTCAGAGAGCAGATCCGCGTGAGGCACCCATTTGCGTTCTGATAGTGTGGCCCTTTAAGAGTCAAAGCAGCAAGTTGCAAAACCTGTCCTGCTCTGTATGTTTTTGGGGAATAAATAAACCTTTCTATTTCAATATTTGGCATGGTGACAAGACCTAAGAGGAACTAGAGAGATAATTAATAAGGGCAGGAGGGGAAAGTGCAATTAAAAATGGCAAAGACTACTCTGTAAATAAGTGCTTCATACTGAGAAAGATTATTACTGCGCTCTTCAGCCTCAAAGTGAAATCAAATCACTCTGAATGGATAATTTGAACTTTTCAGTGGGGAGCAGAGGGAGCCATCATGGTTCCTAGACTCTAAATTACAGAAAAAGCGAAGATCAGTCCTGATTGGCACCATTTGCTATCTGATCCAATTTTAGTGCTATCCCTCAGTTTCCCTAACTAGAAGTTTGATTAAGAATGCTTCAAGAATATTGCTTATTAGGGAGCTCCAAAACAAAACAACCACCTCTACCCCCCCCACCAAAAAGAAAGCCTCCTAGGAAACAAAAAAGGCAAATTCTCATGACCTGAGTAAAGAAAGGCCTTTGTTGGAAATAAAATCTTAAGCAAATAAGAAAGACTGGGCAGCACCAGGCCTACAGGTCCCAGAGCCCTGAGCCCAATTTACAGAACCCACTTCAAGTGCTGAGGTTTCCTAGCAAGAAAGCAGTCCAGGCACTTGTCACTCACAGAGGGACTTTGGGCATCTCCCTTTTTCAATGGCATGATTCAAAACTGAATCATTTCCTGCAATTTAATTTCATCATCGAATACAAAGTATAGAAAGATTCAGTCACAGTAACGTGGATCTATCTCCAGAAAGCGATCACATTTCCTGTGTTGCTGTTAAGCGAAGGTTTAATTGGACACAGTAGGATTTGCTATTGTTGCAGCATGGAAATAGTTTCTTTTAAAAATGGCCAAAGACCACTGCCAGCTCAGGGGGATAATGGTCAGAGAAGAATTGAATTCCAATTATTTCTTGAGACAGAATTGTTTCAGATAGTTGTGATAGCATCATTATTTTATATTCACCATCACCATCATTACAGCCAGCATCATCACTCCATCTTATTTTTCTGGTAATGTTAGAGAGGTATAATGACCAGAGAAGAATAGTACATGCCATCTAAGATCTCTTTACGTTAGAGAGGTCCAGTGACATAAAAAATAGGACAAATAGTTCTTGAACCGTTCCTGCTCAAAATGCAAGGCTCGCCTATATTTAAACCCAAAGTCAGCAAATTATACTCCTAGTCAAAGCTAGTTCTTTACTGTGTTTATAAATAAAGCTTTATTGGAACATAGTTAACACTCATTCATTCATGTATTGGCTACCTAATATCTGCTTTTCAATAAAGTAACAGAGTTCAGTGGTTCTCATAGGTGGAGATCATGTGGCTTGCCAAGTTTAAAATGTTATTCTCTGGTTCTTAATTATATCAACCCCGTCTTTAAATTAATGTCATACTTAGCACCACTGTTCTTTCATTTGCATGGAGTATGTGTGTCAACACATATCAATCAATAACACCTTCCTTATACATTAAGGAGATTGTCATAGTGTCCAGAGACACCTTCAGCCAGTTTCTGTTATGAAAGATTCAGAATTGGCAGGGTGAATATCACAGGACAGAGGAAGGCTGTCTCCTTATGGGCAGATTGAAAGCCAGTTCCTGGTGGTCAGCAATAATAAGAGACCTTGTGCTTGGCCCATGGACTGCGATGCTTCATTAGGAAATGACACTGAGCACCGTGAAACCTGGAAATTGTTTATTAAAACACAAAATATTTATAACTGTGTAATATATTTGTAGCCATACATATTCTCATCCATCTGGAGTGCAAAGAAATAAATGGATAAATATCAAAGTTGAAAATTAACTTCATGGGACCCTTGGACACTGAAATAGCAGATAACATGTTGAAAAGAATGAAGCTTAGACTCATACCTGAGTTTAAATCTGGACATTCATGATCTATGTTGGGTCAGGCAAATGTCTTACACTCATTACACTTTAACTACAAAATAGAAATAGTGATAGATACTCCGAAGGATTGTTTTAGGAATTAAATGAGGTAATTCCTGAGTAGTACCTGGCACAGAGCAGTATATGCTCAAAATGTTATGATAATGACTATTAACATGAATCCGAGTACATTTGAATTCATTCAAGAAGGCAAGAGAGTTCCTTCTTAAGAAAGACTAACATAAATGTCCTCAATAAACAGGCATAATACTTCCCAAATTATCTAATTTTGTATTCAATCCACTCTTAATATTGTGTTTTTAAAATACTATAGCTTATATTTTTATATCACTTCTCTCCCCAAAGCTTTTTCAAATAAACTTGACAACTTTGTGAGTCAAGTATGATATCAAGTCCAGGAATTTTCCCATTTCACTGAAAGTAAAGTTAGACCTAAGGTCTTGAAATTACATTAGGTACACTCTCTGACTCTGAGGCTTCATTGCTCTTAGCACTTAGTATTACCCTCAATTTTACAGCATTTTAGAAGTCAAGCCAGGAAGGAGAAGACATCAATGAGAAAGCTACCATGAAAAAAATAAGAAAAAGGGCAGAAGATCTGGAGGATAAAAGCAAGGTGCTCAAGAAAGCAAACGTGACAAAAAGACGGTGCTTCAGAACTCAGACAAATACAGTGTGTCTTTAAAAAGAACCTTCTCTGCACTTCCATATTGCTTACTATGTGAAGCTAAGCCAGAGGGATGTACATAGTGAGATCTTTGTCTCGTTTCAGGAAGGATACAGGATAAAGATTTTGTGCCAGTAATCTTCCTTGGATTAATGGTTTCTCTTTTATCTGCAGTATTTCTGCTCAGATGTCTTTTCTCTGAATGAGTCAGAGGAATGCAAATGCTGAGTGCAGTCCGCCTGAAATATTTAAATCTAGTTTTGCAATGTTTTGCAGGCTTGGAGGGGGGAAATTACACACACGCACACACATGCACACGCACACACACGCGCGCGCACACACACACACACACACACACACACACACAATGAAGAAATGGCAGATGAGAGTTACAGATACATCACCCAGCAAAATAAAAAACGCCGTATTTCAATTTGACAACAAACTCATTTTTCTTTTTCCATTTCTTTGTTTTTCCAGATCAACATTTAGATGCTTGGTGTGAACTGAAAGAATCTGCAATATTCTTTTGTGAGACTCAGAATCTCATCAGGAATGTATCTGACTACACGGGAAATGAATTTTATTTTGATTCACAAATGACAAACTTTCCCTATGCAATGAGCACCTCCCTCAAGAAAGCATTCTCTCCACCCTGCTAGAGAGAAGGTGGGACAAGTTGGGCAGCCAGCATGATTTCTATTTCTTTTCCTGATTCCTTCTTTTAAGGATACATTCTGAACCCTTTATTCTCCTGCACAGTCATAGACTTGCAGGCAGTGTCTCACTATTGTGGCTAAGAGGGCTTCCTCTAAAAGGAAACCTGAATGGCATTAATATTCAAATCCTCCAGCTAGGTCTGCAGTGGCCTGATGGAGCTTGCACAGAGCTCCTGTGCTGCAAGAGAACAAACCTTGGGAAATGCAGCTGAGTAAATTGAGATTTAGCTTCCGTCCCCATGTGCAGTACTTAACATGAACCCCTTATAATGAAAGGTCTCTTCCAAAGGCTTTTATTGCTGCAAGAAAGAGTTCCTACAATGTGAACCCAAGGACAGAAGGAGGCTTTCTTATTTTCCTTTCCACATCATGTGAAAGAATAATCTCATGCCTTCAGGACAAAAGCTTCTTTAAACAACAAAGAGAAATGCTTTCAATGTCCATGAACATCTCCCAACATCAATGAGATTGTTGTTCACAGATGAAAAAGGGGAAAAATGTTGAGCATGAACAATTGGTCAATACAACATTACCCTCAAAACCCAGAAAGCCAGAATTTGAAATGTGAAGCATCTCTCACTCCTATTAAATTAGGATTGATGAGTTCAAAGGGATGTTCAATGTCCTTTGGCTTTAAGTAATTTGTAACCCTTCTTCCTGCTATGGTTCCTGAATTTTTCCAAGCACACACGTAAATTAAAGCTGGTGAAGGCTTACCACAGGAGCATAAAATACTAATTCTTTTTCCAAAGGACTTTTCACACACCAGTCCTGGAAAATCTGTTTAGCCTTTACTAACACCTAGAATGGTCCAGTACTGGGCTGGATGGATACCAAGGCACAGAGATAAGACACTATCCTTGCCCTCATAAAGCCAATAGTTTACTATAGGAGAGAAATAAAAATACCTATAATACAACATAGCAAATGCAAACAAAGAGATCATTGCAATGGAGAAACCACTCAGGGGCTCTGATATCAATAAAAAAGTAGCCATTTGAGTTGAGCCTTAAACAGATTAACCATTGGAGAAACAGTCAAAGAAAAGGAAGGAAAAAAAAAGAAAGAGAAAGAGGACCTAAGTTGAAAAATCTCTAGACAATAAAATAAATATACTGTAAAATAGAGCTACCTCTAGGAACAAAAAAATATATTGGCTTTCCCGGGTCATATTTGTTGGATTTCTATTATCCATACTCTCTATTGATCAAGAATTAATTTCTGTCATGCCAGGGGCCTATGTCAGAGGATTAAACATAATAAAGCTTAGCCTGCAGTCTCTTTGTGTGAAATTTTCATAGTCCTGTCCTCTGCTTGGCAGTCATTGCTCCAACCCATTTTCTTTCCAGAAAACCACCCAAAAAATAACATTCTCCATGTTTTTGGCAGCCACAGTCATTAAATACAGGTCCTCCTTGGATAGATTCGATTCAGTCTGTAGTCATCAGCTAGATGAGAAAAAAGAAGCAGAGAGGTAAGCCTAAGCCATGGAGGGGAAGGTATACCTGGTCGAGAGTTCAGACAAGTCTGAGAAACAACCACAGTAACACCGTCTTGGAAGGACTCTGTCCCTCTCCGTGCACTCCCTACAGTTCAATTCCAATCTGAGTGGCATACGTTACCCCCTGGGTGCTCTGAGGGAATTAAAATGCAGTGCACCAAAATACCTTTGCTCTTTCACACCAAAATTTAAACAATCATCTGTACTACAAAGACAAAGTTTTCCCATATCTGCCAACACATTCGAGTCCTCCAAATTCAAGTTGTTCACACGTTACCAGGAAGGACTTTAGGCTGCACATTTAAATGAGATGGAAACTCATTTACTCATGTTGAAGTTCTGCCACTACGCAGTGTAAAAAATGACTTGAGTCCTTTCAGGCATCAGATAAGATAATTCTAGCAAAAGTCAG
>PVJA010016570.1:20987-43329 GCA_004027025.1 Myocastor coypus
TTTTTTAAAAAAAAAAAAAAAAAAAAAAAAAAAAAACTAGAAAAGGAAACTTGTGTATGAACATGGCAATGGGGAGAAAGAAAAAGAGAACAGGAAGAGATAGAAAAAAAGGGAACAGAGAGGAGATGAAAGAATGAAGACAGGAGGGAAGGAGAAAGAGGAAGAAAAAAGGAAACAAGCGGTAGAATCAGAGAAAGCATGTTATTTTGGATGACTGGTAGTCATTTTGGATGAATCATCCTGAATGTCAAGCTGCACGCATTAGTAATCTCATGAAAAGACCGGTTTTTTGTACCAGATCAAGAAACCTTCAATATCTCCAAGATCTACTCAGAGTTTTCAGGCAAGATAGCCCAGAATTTCTTGTTAAAAGCTTAAGGGCTCAATTTATGCTAAGTATTCAAGGAAATGTCTCATCCGAACAGGATATCATTTTTCATATTAAAGAAGCAAACTGATCTTGGAGCATAAATGTTATTATTCACAGTCACAAAGGGAAGTGGCATTTTCTTTCTCTTCCTTCATAGGGAAAGAGGGAGGTTCTCCCTTCTTTCAAGGCAGAGGAGGACTAAGAAATTCTGTTCCTACATCTGTTCTCAACCCCAACAGGTGAATCCACAAACCTCCTTCACAGCCCCGATAGGTTTGATGGGTCAGTGTACAGGATGTATATGTTGCTATTAAACATATGTTTGGGGGAAGAATCAAAGTTAATTTTGGCTGTGAAAAGCTAGGAGATTCCATTAGTGATTGTGATTTCATTCAAACGTGATAAGGCTGTTGGATATGGGTTCTCAGAACAGAATGTCCAAATGGGAATTTATGATGTAGAACTTCAGTTTTATCAACCACTGGTGTCAACATACATACAAAAAGAAAATTTTTCCCCAGCAGAAATTTTAAAGTTAACCCAGTGAAGCAGTTATGTTTTGTACCTTATTCCCCAATAGCTTTTTCTTCTTGAACGCATTTCATGAGAGAGCGGACAGCACATTGGGATAACCATGTCTGATTTTTATATTGATGTATTGAAAGAAGGCACAACACATTAACCCACATTACTTCTTCTGCTAATTATCACAGCAAAATCTCAGAAGCAGAGGCAACAAGATGAAATTACAGCCCCTTTCTCTGCTTGGTCAAGTACATAAAGATCTCCCATAGCTAGGTGTGGTGGCGCAGGCCTGTAATCCCAGCACTTGGGAGGCTGAGGCAGGAGGATCAGTGTGAGTTCAAGACCAGCCTGGGCTACAAAAGTGAGCTCAAGGCCAGCCTGAACTGCACAGCAAGACCCTGTCTCAAAAAGACCAAAAAAAATAATAAATAAATAAATAAAGATATTCCATACTTATAGAGAAAATCCATAACTATAATTGTTAAGCAGATATGGTCATTAATACTTAATGGTGGCCCAGACAAAAGCTCAGCAGATTAAAGTGCCTGCAAGCAGGCACAGGGGCTGGGGGTTTGACACCGTGGGCCTACCATGCCAGCCTTGCCCCTGGGGCTGCAATTGAGACTGGGCATGGTGGTGCACACCTGCAATCCCAGCTCTTTGGAAGCCATAAACAGGAGGATCACTGTATTAGTTACTTTTTGCTCGTTGCTGGGACAAATATCCAACACTCAAAATGAAGGAAGGAAAGGTTTATTTAGCTCACAATTCATAGAGGTTTCAGTCCATACTCGGCTAGCCCAAGGCTGAGTGGAGCAGGGTGGAGAGCATCCAGTTGATGGAGGCAGAACAGCAGCAAAATGGCAGCAGAGGTAGCCAGTCAATCAGGGCAGCAGAGCAGCAGCAACAGCTAGAGCTCCAGTCTGTCTCTCTGTCTCTTTATATTACATTCAGGCTCTCCGCTTTAGCTCCCACCCTAGGCTACACCCATAATCCCAGAAGTACTTCCACCCATAATCCCATCAGTACTAAGACCCATAATCCCAGGGATCAAGTCTCAAACTCTAGAAGTCCCTGTCCAATGACTCCATGAGACTTTGGGGGGACAACTAGACATAAACCATAACATTCCGCCCCTGGACCCCCAAAGTCGCATACATATCCCTTTTTACAGAAGACATTTTAGTCCATCTGGAAGAATTGCCAAAGTCCCAATAGTTTCAGCATTGCTGAAAAGTCCAAATCCCACGTTTCCTCAAAGATCCAAGGCAAATTTTCATCTGTGAGCCCCTGTACAATAGAAGAGCCAAACATATCCAACATTCAAAGGCATAAGATAAACATTACAATTCCAAAAGTTGCAAACAACAGGGTAATACAAAACATTGGGACCAACACATGTCCAAAATTCAGCAGGGTAAACATTAAATCCCATAGTTCCAACTGGAGAATCCAAAGCAGTCTGCACTGAGTTGTGAGCATCATGCAACTCTGCTCCTACAGCACTCTTGGTGATAATTCCCATGGCTTCTCTCTTAGGCTGGCTTTGCTCCCTCTTAGCATGATCCACATTCCTGGCTTTTCCAAACTTTGGGGTTTCCACTGAATTGGCTTCTCACTCTCTGCTTCACACACTGCTCTCTCAGGAGCACACTGCCTGGCCTCCCAGGCCTTCTTCTGAAATCGAGGTGGAAGCCTTCTTAAACTAACTGCTCTTGCATTCTGAATGCACCTAAAACCAATGCCACGTGGATGATGCCAGGGTCTGCTGCCAGATGGAGCAGTAGCCAGGCTACCTTCTCTCTTGCTTGTAGGGGTAGAGTGCCTGGATTGATGAACACTCTGACCTTGATTCCTAGGAACAAATTTTCCATGCCGGCGCCATTTTGGAACCTGGTTTGGCCGCTGCCGCCATTCTGGTACTTGGGTCTCTGTGGCCTTCTTCTCAAGGCAAAGCCTCTCTCCTTTGCCATTCTGGGGCTGCAAAGCACAGACAGCTGCCACCTCTTGTGATGCCCTCAGGCCATCTTTTCAACTCGCTGGTTCCTTCCCAGCAGTGGAGATCCTCTCAGCTGCATCTTTGCAGTCCACAGCTCTCCTGGTGTTGCCTTTCTGGCCAAACTCACATTTTAAATCATCCTGCTGGGCTCTTTTCTCTTGATTTTCAACATAAATCTGGCTAAAAGCTGCCAATAACAACCATGCCACCGCCCCCATAGTTTGCTGCTTTGAAATGTCTCTTCAAAGATTAATCAGTCTGCCATGCTTAATCCCAGTCTTAGGTAAAGTCTCTGGGCATGAGCAAAATTCTGAAACACTTTCAGCCAATCCATAGCACAAATCATCTGGAGTCCAATGACCAATGCTGTCCTTTTTTCCAGCAGAAACCTCCTCAGCCTGATCTTTACAGGCAGACCTTCTGTCAGTCTTCTGGTCTAAGCTCTGACCAAAATCGCCCAAGCTGAACAGCTGAAGCCGTTCTACTGCTTTGTTTTCATCCAACATCTCTGAACCTTTCCTATCTCTTCCCGTAAGCCATTTCCAAAAGCTTATAGTCCACATTGTCAGGTATAGTAACAGCAACGACCCCACTTCTCTGGTACCAAGTTCTGTATTAGTTACTGTTTGCTCGTTGCTGAGACAAATACTCAACACTGAAAATGAAGGCAGGAAAGGTTTATTTAGCTCACAGTTTGTGGAGGATTCAGTCCATATTTGGTTGGCCCAAGGCTGAGTGGAAGAGAGCAGAGAACATCCAGTTCATGGTGGCAAAACAGCAACAAAATGGCAGCAGAGGTAGCCAGTCAATCAGGGCAGCAGAGCAACAGCAACAGCTAGAGCTCTAGTCTGTCTCTCTTTCTCTCTTTATATTACATTCAGGCTCTCCACCTTAGCTCCCACCCTAGGTTACACCCATAATCCCAGAAGTACTTCCACCCATAATCCCATCAGTACTAAAACCCATAATCCCAGGGATCATGGATCAAGTCTCAAACTCTAGAAGTCCCTGCCCAATGACTCCATGAGACTTTGGGGGGACAATTAGACATAAACCATAACAATCACTATGAGTCCGATCTAGTAGTGAGACCCTGAACACCCTGGAGACCCTTCCCTAAAATACATACATACATACATACATACATACATACATACATACATATATACATACATACATACATATATAAATAAATAAATTGTTTATAATCATATTCTACATGCAGCAAATTCATAAAACCACCTACTACTCCTACGTTTAAAGGAACAGGAATATGTGTTACTAACACCTGTCACTGTGGAGTACACCACTTGTGTCTATTAGAAAACATCATTGGGAATTGGGACTGTAGCTCAATGGAAGATCACATGTTTAGTATGCACACAGCTGTGGGATTAACCCTTAGCACTAAAAATCAAAAAGCGATTAATATTTCCACCTATAAAACTAGATGACTTTCATTTAATGATGTATGATTTTTTTCAATAATTTTTATTTAATGTAATACAAGTAGATATTAATATAGAAAATATAAAAATTTCTGTGTCTGTGAAAAATAAAAGAAAATTTCAGGACAAAATGAACAGAATAATAATGGCTAGCATACTGTGTATCATGGTCTTAAAAGAGTATCCAAAATGCTACTCAGAGTAAAAGACAGAGAACAAAAAAATCTTACAAAGAAAAGAACAAAGCAACAAAACATCATGTTCAATGAGCAAAAGAAACTAGCAGTATAAATTAAATAAATTATTTTTAAGACAAAATTTACATTAGTCAGTATATATAGAGTCAGCTGGATCCACCAGTTTCATTAAAGGGACTCAGGATTCATGACAGGGTTACAGCATTTCAGGCAGAATAATAATGCTCTTCCCTATTTCATGTCCAGGAAAAGGA
Source organism: Myocastor coypus (assembly GCA_004027025.1). Classification (NCBI taxonomy): domain Eukaryota; kingdom Metazoa; phylum Chordata; class Mammalia; order Rodentia; family Myocastoridae; genus Myocastor; species Myocastor coypus. The sequence goes on from PVJA010016570.1 coordinate 25,781, forward strand.
AAGCAAAGTTATTTAGGGTGACACAGGAGTCCTTGGTTTTCTTTGGCCACAATTTCTTCAGCAGCTATTGTTTGCTCTGTGTTCAAACAAAGTTTTAATGATCAGTGGAAGAAAATACAGACGCAGGGTAGTGAGGTGAAATAAAGCTGAATTTTGACTACTGCCTTTTCTATCGTGCTGAGTACCCCTTTTCTTATAGATATGACATGAAGTACCTGTTATGATTTGTGTCTAGTTGTCCCCCCAAAGCCTCATGCAGTCATGGGGTGGGAACTTCTAGAGTTTGTGATTAACTCATGGTCCACTGGGATTATGGGTGATCCAAGGCTGGGATTATGGGTATGAGTGCTACACCCAGCCTGAGGCGCACAACCTGAGTGTAACGTAAGAGACACAGAGCGACAGACTTCCTCTCTGTTGCTGCTGTTGCCACTCTGCCTCCATTTGCTCTCTTGCTCTTTGCCACAGCCATGAAAGACCGCTGTCTGCCATGAGCCACCCTGTCTTAGAGCCAGCTGAGTACAGACTGAAACCTCTATTAACTGTGAGCTAAAAAACTTTTCCTTCCTTCCTTTTGAGTGCTGGGTACCTGTCCCAGCAATGAGAGAAGAGTAACTGAGACAGTAGCTATTCATTCTGACACCCAATTAACTCGAAATGAAACTCAAACTTGAAGACTGGCCCACCATGTCTTGTTGGTGCAATTCAGAACAAACTGAAACTGTCCTATCTCATCCCAAAGAACCGTGACCCGCAAGACTGCAGAGAAACGCTTTTCAAAACTTTTCCCATGATTGGGGTTCTGCAAATGTTCAATGTTCAAATGTTCAATGTTCAATGTTCAAATGTTCAAATGTATTCTATTTTTGCATTCCTCAAAATACATTTTAAAAGGACAATGAAAATATTAAGAGGTACATTCAAGTTGTCTATATTTCCTGTGAACCTTTTAGAGATTACAAGAATACTAACTTGCTTGCTCATTGACTAATTAAGGTACTACCTTTACGAATATCATATATTGCACTTTTCATAGGATGTGCATAGTTTTGAAAAAGAGTCTTAGAAAACACTTTAGGACATACACTCTCAGTGGGGACGGGTGTCACTTCCAAGTGGGTGAAATGTGGATATTTCATTGTTTCATTGTTTCATTGTTTCACAGCGCTTCTGTGGTGCTAAAACTTCATGGAAGGAAGGATAGAAGATTCATGAAAGGGCTTTTTCTACTGTTTCCTCCTACCATGTTGCTTCTGTGTTGGAACCAGCCAACCATGGAACAGTCCTCTGATGCCGTGTTGAGTAAATTTCTCCCCCTTTAAGTTAAGCTGACTAATAGATAAATTTAGCTGGCACATTCAAGTTGCATGTTCCATATTTACCTTTTGGAGCTTAGCAGGAGATTAACTTGTTTTTTCATTGGTTAAGGTACTGCTTTTGTGCATTCCCTATTGGGACAATGGAACTACATTAACTTCCCAGTGGTTAGAGGCCTGTAGGTCTCACCACTTTACAGACCCAGCTCAAATGGAGGCATCTCTGGGACACAGCGCAAGCGACTTCTTCCTCTCACTGACCCACCCACATACCTTTCCTGTGTTTGTTTTTCTTGCTTTAAAACTCATACAGTACTCCTAGCACAGTACCATCTGCTGAAGCAGGATGAACAGGTAGCTTTAAAATGATGATAGCTCTGGGAAATGATAATCACCAGGTCATAGAAAGCTGCACTGCAGTGTATAAATAAGATAAGCAAAAGTGCTGAGGACTGCATGTTTGCTTTAATAAAATGTGTTTTCCCTTTTTGTAGAGAATGCCTTTCTCAAATGCCTGGGGAGAGAAGCTGAACTACAGAACAGAAACAAACAGACAGTTCCAGAATCTAGCAACGAGGGTGGGATCAGAGGGGAGAGGAATGAAATATTACTTACTGAGACACAAAAGGAAAAGGGTTGGACCAGAGCCTTGAGTTGAATTGCTGAAGCAATAGAATGAGATCGGAACTTCTAGGTCTAATTCCAAAGCTCCCCTTGACGGAGGCAACATGCTGCAGTGAAAAGAGCAAGAACGTGGGCCACGACACAGCTCTCTATCATGTGACCTTTGAGAACTCAGTCTTTCTCAATCTTGATTTTCTCATATGCAAAAAGGGGGAGGGGATAGCATGCAAGGATGTTGTAAGTTTTGAGTTAAAGCGTGTATGTAAAGCATCAGCCAGTAAACCTGCCTCTGACATTTGATAAAGGAAAGAAATGATGGTGCAGTGATAGGGACACCGGCAGACAAGATGATGATGGCGGTGGTGATAACCATCCACGGGCCTTCCCTAGACAGTGACTACACACTCAATATCAAACATATGCGGGAGCTTAACCATTAGCACACTTTGTGAGATATGCCACTGGAAAATGTAATTCATCCAACAAGAATTCCCTTGGCAAAGTGTTTCAGCAAGTAAGAACTAGGTTTAAAACTAGGAGCAGCTTCCGAGTTTTTGCAAATTTAGCATCTTCCTTAGGCTTTCTGCAAACACAAAGCATTTTTGCTGACATTTTTCTCATTTTATTTCCATACTGGCAATGGGAGCTTGCAAGAGAAAGTACTAGAGGCCCATTGCATAGAAGAGAAAATGTGAGACTTTTAAAAGCTTAATTCATTTCGTTACTAGTCCATCGTTATTCAGATGGTTTGGCTATCTGCTTTCTATTCTAACAGTACACTGTGCCGATGAACTAAAATTTCTACCTGAAAATAAATGTAAAGCTCACACAAGTCTGGTGCAGGCATAGATATAGCCTCTCAGCATCCTTAATATGTGGTCATCCATCCTCCACATGACAATGAGGCAGGTGATATCTGAGGCAACGGGATAACCACCTCAGTCATCTTCCTGTGCCTTCCACTCCTGCCCGAAGAAAAAGACCTAGAAAGACTAACGAAAGAAGCTTTCCCCTTGGAAATTATTCTAGTAAGAGGTCTATCATCAGTGGCCCAGCAGGATGGCTCAGTGGTCTAAAGCACCTGCTTGGGAAAGCTTGGGCAGCTTCAGGGACTGCGGTTCGATCCCCGGCACCACATGCTGCGCCAGCCCTGCCCTCGGGGCAGGCTGAGCCGGCCATAAAAATGAGTGAATAAACAAACAAAGGTTCTGAAACAAGAAAAAGATAAATAAATAAAATTTAAAAAAATATTCTTTATAAAAAAAAGAGGTCTATCATCAATACACAAATTCCATCATCTGATGACTGGGCAGTTGCCAGGGAAGCAACACTAAGAAATCTCTAAAGAGCTTTGCTGTACTATGGTGAACTCAGTAAAGTGGGCACCAACCTATAGGATGGCAATGAAAGTCCATCCTGACACAGGAATGTTGTATCTTCTTCCTCATAACAGTCCTAAAAGGACGGCACATATGGGGAAGCACAAATCAGGCACTTTATGCAAAATCCCAGAAACTAGTTCTTTGGAAAGTGGGCCTTAAAGCACAGTATTCTTATTCCAGCACCATCTGCCTTAGACTCTACCACATTACTGTTTCTGTCCACTAAAAATCTATAGAAAACAATAGCGCATTCACATTTGCTTAAGAAAAAAACTACATATACTGCATTGTTTGTGATTACAGGAGTAGGGCTTTTGTTGTTGTTTATTTGTTTATGTACTAAATAATTCAAAGAATAAGTTGATTTGGCTCCAGGTTGAAGTCCAGGTAGCTCCATCTTCAGGCTCCTCATAGTGACCTGTCAGTTACAGGCACTTCTCCATTGTGAAGGCAGTTTCATGTCCCAGATCCTTCCATGATCAACTTCCAAGGAAAAGAGTATGCACTTCTATTACTAATGATGCGCTTCCCTCTGATTGGGCTAGCTTGAGTCATGTGCCAATTTCTAAACCAGTTATAATTGTCCAAAAGAGAGATACTTTGATAGCTAATTAGAGCCCACCAATGGATTCCAAGAGACGTCAATCCCATTCAGTCCACAGAAATGACTGGCAGAGAGGTACTTTCTCAAGGGAAATTGAAGGTGCTAATATTAGTAAGGAGAGGTCAGTGGAACTGGACAGAGATCCCACCATAACATCCAATTTCTTGTTTTATAAATGCCTTTCATTTCTGTTGTGTGCTTCTTGTGTTATCAGGGTAGATATAAACTATCAAAATGGAACACTCAATGTTTCCCTGAACAAAGTGAACTGTAGGATATTTGTACCAAGTAGTACACATAGTTACTGTCTGAATCAGTCTGACCTCCCATAACATTATACTACATTAGATTTCTTAAATAATGTACACATATTTCTCATACATTTGAAAGTTGGGAAGTGAAAGATCCAGCACTGGTAACATCAGCAAATCTAGTGTGTCTGGTTTACGGACAGGCATCTTCTTCTGGTATCCTTACATAACTGAGAGAAGTGAAAAGAGAGATGAGAAGATAGTTCAGTGGTCTAAGCACCTGACTGGCAAGCACAGGAACCCAAGTGCAAACTTCAGGACTGCATGCTGTGCCTTCCCTGGAACCAGGCACACTATGCTGGCCACCAAAACTGGTCTTGGTGGCATACACTTGTAATCCCCAATGAGACAGGAGGAGTCCAAGCTGTGCTAAATAAATAAATACACAAATAAATAAATAAATATTTTATTCAAAAGAAGTGAAGGGCCACTAAGATAGCTCAGTGAACCAAGCACCTGCATAGGCAAGCGTAGGGACTGGGGTTCAATTCCTGGTACTATAAGCTGCACTGATCCCACCCATGGGTATACTGAGCTGGCCAGAGTCCAGGCATGGTAGCACATTTCTGTAATCCCAGCACTGAGAAGGCTGAAAGCAGGAAGATCACTATGAGTCCAAGCTGGGTAGTGAAACCCTGTGCGAAATACATCAAAAAATAATAATAAAATAAAAATAAGACAAAAAGAAAAACTCGTGATGTATTGTAAATGCACAAATAACATTAATGAGAGCTCTACCTTCATGGCCTAATGACTTCCCCAAGTCCCTGTTTCCAACTACGGTCACAGTAGGAGTTAGAATTTCAACGTATGTATTTTAAGAGAGCACAAATATTCAGCTCATACTAGGTGCCATTATAGCCTGTGTTCCTTCATCTACTCCCTTATTTTACCCTCTAAAGGATCCAAATTGCTTTTTTATCCAGGCGGAATTTTGGCACAAGCCCAAGCAGAGTGCTGAGTTCCAGTATTTTCTATGTGCAACCTAAGTGCATGTTTCATCCCTAACAGGGGGAAGAGAGGTGCAGTACTTAACACGGGCTCTGGATTTGGCAAACCTGGTCTTGGATCATGAGTCACCCACTGCCAACTGCATGACTTTTGGACATTAATTAACCTAGTATTCCAGATTCTGTACTTATTGTAGGGCATAATTATAGTCGCCTAATGATATTCTGAGACCTAGATAAGTTAAGGCAAAAGTCACCTAATTTTCTCTATAAGGGATCAGACAGTAAATATGTAAGGCATCGAAGGCAGTACAGTTCCTGTGTCAACCTTGTCATTATAATATGAAAGCAGACATTGACCATACTTGAGCAAATGGATTTGACTGTATTCCAATAAAAGTATTTATGAAAACAAGCAGCAGGATGGATTTGCTGCCACCAACTAAGATATCAGTGTAGTATGTTATAAAGTCATAGAAAACAGCGTTTAACTCTTTTTTATTTACCCTGCCTCTATGGTCTCCATAACCACCTATTTTGACTATGCTGATTACAGATTTTATTATTGCACATACACACCCATGATTATAGATTTATTATTTTGCATGCATTCACATGTAATTTGTCTTGTGTCTTACTTAGCACTACAGAAAACCCAAAAGCTCTTACTCTTCTAATCAGATTATCATTCACATACATAAATGGTCCTGTTTATAAGAATTAAAAAGTAAATACAAAGCAAAAATCTTGGTACATTGTACACAACCTAGTGCCAGGATGATACATAGCAAGTAAAGAATAATAACTATAATTATTTGCTATAAATAATTCAGCCTGATGAATGAATGCTCACTTGTAGAGTTTTATTCTCTTCAAAATGACTTCCTTTAAGACACCCCTGAAGTTCCTTCTCGACAAATACATGCCAGGTCCAGAAATCACAACTCAAATTTCATGGTGCTCAGTCATGCTGAGATGTCTCAGGAGACACAAAACAATGCTGAGGGTGGAGTTAAAAGTTAATTCTTCCCACTGGGTTAATAATGAGGTAGCACTGTTTTGAAGCAAGGGGGAAATCAGTAGACTTGGAACTCAGGATGAATTAATGAATAAAGAGGCAAAATAGAGAACTGCAGAGTAGGACCATGACGGCCAAGAACCCAGCCTCTTGAAGTGGTGTGCTGGGAAGGAAGAGAGGAGGGATAACAAGGAGGCCCATTCAGGAGCCTCAGCTTAGGATCGGCAGTATCCAGGCTCAGAATTAGGTCCTTGTCCGTAAGGAGGCTTTTGAGTACATCAAGATGAATACCACTTCTGTTTATTCGTGAGATAGAGACAGAAATGTTAAACTTAATAAATTATCAAATGTCTCCCCATAGTACTTCTGCTGGCGTCTCCCCATAGTACTTCTGCTGGCAGCTTGACTAACTTATAATTTTGTACCAAGCTTCTAACAGTATCTTCTCCCAAATCTATGTAGTAAAAGAGAAATTTTACATTTCATTCATTTTGTAGGATGGCTACAAACCCTGATCAATATGCACTAATTAAGATGTACATTACCTAATATACCATCTAAAGACTTGAGGGGGAAAAAAAAGTTGATAGTTCCTCGGCTCACTCACAGAAAACCACACTACCATGCTTTATGAAGAGGTACATAGTTGAGACCATAAATGGTGCATGATTTTGTACTACAAAATAAATCATTCACTTCTACAAAGAAATTTACTTTAGTTTCAGCTTGGATTGAAAATGTCTCCCAAAAGCCTGATGCAACTAGAAGTTAGCCCTGGTTGTAAGAGAGAGCCCACTGGGGCTGAGGACTTGGAAGGGAGTACCCTTGTCCCTGACTGTCCCCTTGTCTTTCTGTTTCCTGACTGTCTTGACATGAGCAACACTCCTCTCCCAGGCCCTTCCATCCTGTAGTCTCATTGGTGGAGCTGTCCTCCACGGACTAAACCAGTGGTTCTCAGCCTTTCTAATGCCGTGACCCTGCAATACAGTTCCTCATGTTGCGGCGACCCCAAAGCAAAAAATAATTTTGGTGGCTACTTAAAAGCTGTAATTTTGCTACAGTTATGACTCAGAATGACTGTAGGAGACCCTTGTGTTTTGGTCATTCGACCCCTGCTGGGGTCTCAACCCACAGGTTGACAAACACTGGACTAAACCAACTCTAACTGCAAGCCAAGGTAAACCACTCATTCTTTTTTTTTTTTTTTTTTTTTTTTTTTTTTTTTTTTTTTTTTGTCTTTTTGAGACAAGGTCTTGCTATGCAGTTGAGGCTGGTCCTGAGCTCACTTTTGTAGCCCAGGCTGGTCTCGAACTCGCATCAATCCTCCTGCCTCAGCCTCCCAAGTGCTGGGATTACAGGCGTGAGCCACCACACCTGGCTCAAACCACTCATTCTTTAAGTCAGAAGTGTCAGATATTTTGCTCCAATAATGAGAAAGAAAGCAAAACAGGAAGTTGATACCCAGAAAGAGGTCACTGCTGTGACTGTGCCTGACTGTGTCATTCAGAAGCCTGACACTGGTTTGAAAGAGGAGCTTGCCAGAGTTTGGAGATTCCTATTAGCTCTAAAATGTTGTGAACAAAATTTATGTGTGATGCTGATCAAAACTCAGGAGACTCTTAGAATCATCATAAGTGCATGGACAAGTAAAGACCAGGCTCAGGACACTTCAGTTGGGAATGGGGACACTAGACTAGGACCCACACGGGTTTCTTTCTGGCAAAGAAGTTGTCTATATTTTATCCATGTCCTAAGATTTAAAGTGGTTGACTAGTTAATCTGACTGAAGAAATGTCAAGATAACCTAATGTTCAGACTGCAGCATGGATAATCCTGTCTGCTTTCAGCTGGAGAACAGTTAAATTAAGGGCAGACAGTACAATTGAATGTTTTGAAAAATGTGTATTTTCACCAGAAAGAATTTAGCTACAAAGTCAGGACAAAGGAGAGAATGGTTGTTTAGAAGATTAGAATTAGAAAGAAAACAAGTATCTTTCAACATAATAAGACAGATACTTTAAATGCGTCTCAGAAATCAGCAAGACATAGTTCAGCAGACTAAGCACCTGCTTAGGCAAGCACAGGGATCAGAGTTCGACCCCCAGCACCACCCCCAGGTGTGCTGAGCCAGCCACCAAGACCGGACATGGCAGTACACACCTATAATCCCAGCTCTGGAGAAGCTGATCCTCCTGAAAACAGGAGGATCACTACAAGTCCAAGCTGCATAGTGATACCTTATCTCAAATACATTTAAAAAAAAAAAAGAAAAGAAATCAGCAAGAGGGTTGATGAGACAGCTCAGCAGACCAAGTGTTTGTCTGGAAAGCCCAAGGAGTTAGGTTCGATCCCAATTCTGCATGTTATGCCAGCCTGGAACCAAGTATGGTAGTGCACACCTGTAATCCCAACACTGGGGAGGCTGAGACAGGAGGATCACTATGAGTGTCAACCATATAGCAACACCCTGTGTCCAACAAATCAATAAGAAATCAGTAAGACCCTACCCATTGTAGGCTCAAGGGCACAAAACTGTAACCTGAAAACCTTTCCCATGAGCAGAGTCCCGGGCATATCATCTCAAGAAGATCTTCTCAGGCATTAGCTCCCCCAGAATGCACTTCACTGCGCTCGGCCAGCCTCCCACTCAGTCGCGACTACAGGCATCATCCACGTGGTGCTGGTGTTTTCAACATAGAATAAAAGAGTTATGAAGTCATGAACACTTCCACTCTGGTTACAGAAGAAGGACTGGGGAACCAGGAGAAAGTATGTGACAAGGTCATGGTACCTGTCTGATGCACCTGATGAGTGAAGCTATGAAAATGAAGTGAGAAGAGCAATATAGCCCCCCGGGAAGTTATGAAAGCCAGAACTGGGGAGCATCTTCTGGGGAAACTTTCAGGCAATGGGAAGACCTAGCCTAATCTGAGATCACGTGGGCTGCAACAGCAAGGCCATAGGGGGAAAGCCACCCTACGGAGTTTATAGCTCACCGAAACCTGCCCTGGACTTGAGGGATAAGATTTTATGTTTGTTTCACTGATTTTTGGTCTTTTTTGGTCCAGTTCCTTTGTATTCTCCTATTCCTTCCATTTGGAATGAAAATGTTTCCCTGAACCACTGTATACAGGAGGTATATAACTTTTTTTTTTATGCAGCTATGAGTTTGCCTTGCATCTCAGAGATTTTGGACTTGGACTTTTCAGCAAAGCTTTAACTATTACAAATTTGGAACATAGGAAGAGCTGTACCAGTCTATAAAGATGGAGCAAAAGCATCTTGCATAATGAAATGGGCATAACCCTTTTAGAAGCCAGGAGTGAAATGCTACAGTTTGCATCTAAAATGTTCTGCAGTGGTTTCATATATTCAGCGTTCAGGCCTGGTCAGAAGAGAGAGATCGTGGGGGCATGACCGCAATGGCCACACTCCTATGCCCTGTGCCTCCCACCTCTGTCTGTGCGTTCTGGGAGTTGTGTTGCGAGCACCTTTCCTCCTCTGGGCTTTCCACAGGGAAGGTTGTGCCTGGCAGCCAGCTGCTCTTAGACTGGACCCACTGAAAATAGGAGCAAAAAGGAACCTTTCCTCTTTTAAGTCCTGAGTGTGGGGCATTTTGTTTCAATAGTAGAGGAGTAACTAATAATTTTTTATTATTTTATTAAAATTTTTAAAGCTTTTGACTGTTCTTCTACATTAAATGATATTATATCATTTGATATATCATTTGATATATATGTAAATATCATCACATGATATTTATCTGATACTCATTCTTGCTAATATGTAAGGATTACATATGTTTATTCATAGGACAAAATGAAATAAAGTAATAACATATCCAGAAAAGAAAGAAATCAATGGAGGTGAGAATATTCCAAGAATTTAGACAAAACTGTATCAACACCATTCAAAGATATTCTTATCTAGGACACTGACAGGATAGACCTGGACATATACCCAAAGACATTCAATGTAGTTAGTCCCAAATACACCAAGGCCGATATTAAGTTTTGAAGAACTGTCTTGTTACTGATATTTTGGTCATGCTACTGGTGCCACCTACAGCCTATTATTCTGGGAAACTGGCACTCCATCAGCCGTACACTTTTTAACATTTGACTCTCTACAGGGAATGCCCCTGACATCATCCAAATATATCCAGCCCCCCCCCCGTGTCCCTCTCCCCACCACTAATTTAATCGAATGAGCTAAGAAATCACAAAACTCTCTAGAGCATATAGAAAATGACATGAGCTCTGAAGTCAGAGTTTTGCTTGCTTTTCAACAGCGATCCTACTAACTTTGAGACACTAGGCAAATCACTATTTCTTCTCCTCTAAACTAGGAATACTGATATCAACCTCCCAGGATGACTTTGAGAAGAATATATGTTAAGTGGCTGACCAGATAGCTCAGTGGATTAAAGTATGTGCTTAGGCAGAGACAAGGGCCGGGGTTGGATCCCCGGTCTGACATGCTGGCCCCACCCCCAGGACATACAAATGCCTGTAGTCCCAGTACTTGGGAGGCTGAAAAACAGGAGGATTTCTGCAAGTCTGATCTGTGTAGTGAGACCCTGTAATAAATACATAATTAAAATATACATTAAATGGCTAAAATTTGTTAAAGCCTTAATAAATGAAATATTTATTCTATAGACAAACTATATATGCCTGATGTATTCCTCCTGCACAGCTCTCTCATTTTCCCTATGTTTGTGGGAGTTGTTTTGTTTTTTGTTTGTTTGTTTTTCGTGGGTTTTTTTTTTGTTTTGTTTTGTTTTGGTTTGGTTTTTTTTTTTTTTTTTTTTTTTTTTTTTTTTTTTTTTTTTTTTTTTTTTTTTTTTTTTTTTTTTTTTTTTTTTTTTTTTTTTTTTTTTTTTGGTAGTTATCAGGGATCAAACTCAGATCTTACATTTGCCAGGCATGCACTCATTCAACTGAGCTATCTCCCTGGCTCCTGTTTGTGTCTATTTTGATCACTTTAGGGACCATAGGGAAATCCAGAATCCACAAAACTTAAAAGCAGGAGGAGGAGAACAACTGCAGCCAGCTCCATCGCATGCATTGACTCGGTCTTCATAACCATACTCTAAGGCTGGTATCAAAATTATCCCCATTGTACTAACAGAAAAGTGAGGCAGAGGTGGAGGGCCTGACTCCCCAAACGCTATCCAGCTAGTAAGTTCCAGTGAGGATGTAAGCCCCACCTCCCAGCGGCACAGCTCTGAGGGCTATTGTTACCAGATCCAACGAAGTAAATGCAATCTACTCAAAAGTATTACAGTGCTTTAGGGAGGGGCCCTTCTCTATTTGCAGGGGGGCAAATCTTGAATTTCAACATAAAAAAGTGGCATACATAGTCTTGAGACTCTTTGCTTAACGTAAAGGATGTAGGAAGACTGTGCTGGTGTATGCGCTGAGTTCAGAAAAGGTGACTCAATTTGCCTTCTTTCCTCAGATCTATTCATTCTAAGTCGTTGAGTAAACCTAACAGCTTCCTGCCATCCATTCCTGTCTTCTCTGCTCATCATCAGTGGTTAGAACATAACACTCAGTGCCCTGGTTGTTTAAATGATACCTTTGGATACCAGAAGAGAGGCATGGAAATCAAACCCTCTGGTCAAACAGAGAGACACTTGGTTGCAATATCAGAGAAGCAGACTGAGAGGAAAATGGAAATTGACTCTCAAAGACACCTTGGCTGGAAAGCCACAGCTACACATTTCCACACCAGAAAAAGGTTTCATGGACAAAGTTACATTTTGCTTCATTTATCTAATGAGTTTCAAACACATTCTCACATGTGCTCCCCTCACTTCATACTCAAGCAAAGTATGATCTATTAGAGAGTGATATTAACCTTCAAAAGACAGAAAATTCATTTTTCCAGAACCGTTTCCATATTTAATGTGACAGTTCCGCTGATGGAATTTCTGTGGTCTTCAGGTTCACTAACAAAGACAACTTTGCTGTTGCCACAAGCATGGGAGGTTAAACACAAGCATGTGTCTACCTGCTAAGCAAGCTTCCAGTGGAAAATCTCCAAGGAATTGAGATATCCCTGGGGGTTCCCAGCAATAGTCAAAATGTTATGACTACACTGTTTAAGATTCAAATGACACAGACACAAAAAGAGACTGAGAACAGGATACCCCAGAGCAGGAACGGAGGGAACGCTGCACCACTGCAGACAGCCAGAGCAGCCTCACAGGAGTCCACATTGGAGCCCAATTCCTCCTGTTCCTGTAAAAGAAAGGAATAAATGGAAATGTGTTGGCTACAGTATGGTGCAGTATTTTCTGACAAAGCACAGTAGGAATTACTCAAGGGGAGACACAAAGAGGAGAGGGAAGCCTGTTGACAGAAAGATACACCAGAGCCAGCCCAGCTGTTCCTCTCTTTGCTTGTCAAGCTTCTGTACCCTCAGACGTCTTCCAAATGGTCTAAAGTGGACTATTAAAATAATATTAAATAAAGCCAGCCAGATAGCTCAGTGGACTAAAGAGCCTGCTTAGGCAGAGCACAGTGGCTGATGTTCGATTCCCAGAGTGCCCTGCTGGTCCCACATCCAGAGCATGCTGAGGCAATGACTGAGACTGGGCGTGGTGGTACACGCCTGTAGCCCCAGCGCTTGGGAGGCTGAACACAGGTGGATCACTAGAGTCTGATCTATGTAGTGAGACCCTATAGACCCTGTAGACCCTGTACCAAATAAAAAGAGATAACATTAAATCAATGTAATGCTCAAGATTCTTTCAGATCTACAAACTTACAGTAGAATTATAAAACTACTCAGTTAAAGGTTTAGGTAATGGTGCTGAGATGTCTCAGTCGCTTCAATGTGATCATGGAATTTGAAAGTCACAGTAAGCAAAGCAAGCACTGACCAGTTTAGATTCTGAGCAACTCAAAGCCAATTATTAAAGACAGAATAAGAAACCTGGATAATTTATGGGAAGCAAGCTCTCTCTTCCTCCCCCTCTCCCTTTCTCTCTCTTTCTCCTTCTCCTTTTGCTTCTCCCACACTCCTGCTCCAGAGGGTTGGAACCATGTACAAACAGCTTTATGAAGAATCTCATGTGCCAAGGATATGAAGCCTCCTGCTATAGCTTTCTGACAATAATAAGTGAGTTTACAAATAGATTTTCTAGCCCTAGTTAATTGTTTAGTGCTGTAATCTTTCTGACAACTTGATAACAGCCTCCTAAGAGATTCTGAGAGAACTCGCAAGTAGCTGTTGAATTCTTGACCTGAAAAATCAATAAGAGATAATAAATGTTTTTAGTACTAACTTACTAAGCTTTCAAGTGATTTGCAAAATTATATTGCTAACTTAAACACTTGCTTAAGTCATATAGCTCAAATATGGCAGTATGTCTATTTCTCAAATTTATACCTTTGTTACTGTGCATTCTGCTGAGTCCATGGTATTCTCTGCTCCAAACTAATGTTTCTGCATGATTTTGCAAGAAATAGAAATCTAACCAAGATAGCTCAAATAAAATGTACATCATTGAATAAAAATATAAATACTTAAAGTCTCTGGGAAATGAAAAAAGCAGGCATATTTTATAGCAACAAAACAATCACAGAATAAATTTTAGTTTCTGCAAATCTTCCCTGAAGCCTGCCAGAATTGTGGCCAAGGTAGCATGGCTGAAATTCCAAGAAAGCATCTGCAATTTCTCTGACTCTGGGGACCCTGGGGGTAAAGCTCCCAGCAAAACTAGACAACCAGAGAGTCAGGAGACAAGAAAGCCAGGAAGAATGTCACATTCAATTCTTGAACTCAGCACAAGTCTCTGTCTTTCCTTTGAGTTATATATGAGCAGGCCAAAGGGAAGGCAGCTTACACTTACATCCTATGGATTTAAACTCAGTTCTGAACTTTCACGTGGCAAAAGCATAGACGTTTTAGTTTAAGCCAAATTAAATGGACTGCCTGATAAAATATTAACACTGTTTAGAACAATATAACAAAATCCTAACAAAAGAACATTCATAATATCCATGATATAATGTACAAGTTTTAAACATGGGAAAAGGAAAAACAAAATGTGGCCCAATCATAAGACAGAATGCAAAAATCAGATGCCAACCTCAGGATAGCCTATAAATTAACCAATAAAAGATTTTTAAATAGCAAGTATAAGTAAATTCAGTTATATCAAGGAAAATAACAAATAAAAAGATAAGAAATAAGTAGAGACAAAATACAAAACAGGCACAATTTACAGCATTAGTACTGAGCCAACCGTGACCACACAGGCCTACAATCCTGGCACTCTGGAAGGCTAACACAGGAGAAGGGCAAGTTTGAGCTCAACCTGAGCACTTTAATAATGTAGCAAGACCCTAGCCCAAATAGAAATTAAGAGAACCCTAGCAATGTATCTCAGTGCAAGGGGCCTGGATTCAAGCCCCAGTATTACAAAATGAAAAAAAAAAAAAAAAAAAAGTACTACTTATAAGTACTCGAATTTTAATCATGAATGGACTGGCCTAATAACAGAATGAAGATAAAAGCAAATAGTGAAATTGAAGACAGATTAAAGAAGTTACCTAATTTAAGCAGAAAAAATGAAGGGTGGAGTTTGCAAAAAATAAACAGAATCTGAGAGGCCTATGAAATAATTTCAAAACACTTCACCTAGGAAGAGATCAGGGTGGGGAAAAAACTATAAAGAAAAACACCCCCAAATCCTAGATGACTAGAAGTATAAATTAACATGTAAATTCAGAAAGTTGAAGACACTTTGAGAATTAATGTGAAGAAATCCCTTCCTAGGTATATTATAGTTGATTTGTTAACCAGTAATGAAGACGAAAGTATAACAGTGGTCAGGAAAGCACACCCCACTACATAGAGAGCAACAGTGATAAAAATTGTCACAAAAATGTTACTGGAAACCACACAGGCTGGGAGACAAGGCAATATCTTTAAAACTTTTTTAAAAATTGCTTGCAACCTAGAATTCTAAATTCAGCAAGATGTTTTTCACCAATAATAGTGAAATGAACATACTTCTAGATAATGAAAAGTTTAGAATTTGTCACAACCAGAACTGTATTAAAGTTCTTCACTTAAAGGGAAATGACACCAGAGAGAATCTTGAATTTTCAGGAATGAACTAAGACTATCATTTGTAAGTGATAAATATATAGGCAGTTATAACATATTTTAAATGATTTTGAAATACAAATTATACAGCAAAAAGGGTACCATTGTCTTCTCTGGTTTATAATGTACTCGTGTGTAATGGTTCTGACAACTATAATTTAAAGGAGGTAGGACAGAGAGTAAGTGAACCTGTACACCACCATATTTCTAACTTTCAGTGGTCAAGAACACCGAATAGAAGAGCGAAGAAATGAGAGGGGATAAAAGCACAGAAAGAGGGAAATGGTAATTTAAATTCACCAATATCAATAATCAGCTGAAGCTGATGGAGTAAACATTCCAATCAAAAGCTGCAGATTATCACAACAATTTTTTTAAAAAATGAAGACCCAATGAATTGCTATAAACAAGACACACACCTTACACATAAGTGAAAAGGTTGAAAGTAAGTAGACAAAAATATATCATGTAACTAAAGCCTTACCGTAATAAGGCTGAGATGGTTATCATAACAGCAGATAAAATAGGTCTCATGACTGTTAGCAAAAGTAATGGAGAACACCTCATAATAATAGAGTTAATTCATCAGGAAACCATGCCAGCTATAAATGTGCATATGTCCCATAACAACCTTAGCATCCATGACTTAAAAATTGATAAAATTAAAGAGGCAGGTACTTGTTTGTACAGAATAAAGAATTTAATGCCTCTATTCCAGATAATTATAGACAAACTAGATAAAAATAAATATATAGAATTTTTAAAAACTGGATATTATTCATTTTTCCCTTATTTGTAATTTCACATAACTACACAATAAGTTTTATTTTCAAGGGTATATAGTAAATTCAAGAAGTTAGATAATACGCTAAGCCATAATGCAAGTTTCAATAAATATCAAAGTATTAAAGGTACATATGTTCTCTAATCACTAAATATTTAATTAGACAATCATCCTTCAGCAAAAGACTTCTATCTAAAACATATAAGAACTGAAAAAGATATCAGATTCCCAGAGGCAAAGACCCAACCCCAAAATGGGCATCTATGTGAGTAAACACTTCTCAGATAAAGAAACAGGAATGGTAAATAAATATATGAAAAATGTTCAGCATTATTCGTCATTCAAGAGATGCAAAAATAAGACTGAGATTCCATCTCACTCCAGAAAGAATGACTATTATCAAAAAAATCAGCCAATAAAATATGCTGGCTGGGCTACAGGATAGAAGGAACCCTTTTCCACTGTTGATGGGAGTGCAGACTGGTGCAACTTCTACAGAAATCAGTATGGAGATTTCTCAAAAAGCTGGGATAAGAAGTCTTATTCAACCCAGCTATTCCCTTTCTGAATATCTTCCCAGAAGAATTAAAAACATCATACCACATCGATATATGCACCCCCACGTTTATAACACCATAATATGTAAAAGCTAAATCCTAGGAAAAAAAAACTACATGCCCATCAACTGAGGAATGGATAAGAAAAGA
This sequence comes from Myocastor coypus, assembly GCA_004027025.1. Taxonomy (NCBI): domain Eukaryota; kingdom Metazoa; phylum Chordata; class Mammalia; order Rodentia; family Myocastoridae; genus Myocastor; species Myocastor coypus. The sequence continues at coordinate 42,603 of PVJA010016570.1, forward strand.
TGTGGTATTTTTATGCAGAAAAGTATTGCTCAGCCACAAAAAAGATAAATTTGAGACTTTTACAGGTAATTGGTTGCAACTTAAGACCATACTCATAAGTGAAATAAAGCAGACTCCCATGTGTGAACATCATATTGTTTCCGTGCTGTGAGAAATTAAAAGAGTCAATAAGTTCTACAATGTACATTAGATATTGCAAAGAAGAAAGAAATTGTATGAAAGGAAAGAGGAACTAAGATGAGGGAAAGGGAAAAGACAGGAAGGAAGGAAAAAGAGTAAATAAATATGAAAGTTATTTCTACTATTAATGTTTCTTGGCTCATAAAAAAGGACAGTTTGTACTAATATCAATTGGAGAATTTTCTGTGCCTATATATCATGCTCTGAGTAACTATTTTAAAGATAATAATATGTAATGTATTAACTATCATTATTTTCCTATCCTCTTGTCATGAAATTTTGTTTTACATTTTTCCATAAAATAAATTGTTTAAAAATTCAATTAAAATCAGTAACAGTAAGACAGCCAGGACAACTGCAAATATTTAAAAACTTAACAATAGATTTTCAATAATCCATACAAAAAACAAGAAATTGCAAAAGAATGTGAAAGTATTCAATTATAATCAAATTAGAACATAGATATATATTTTAAATGTAGCTAAAACAATATTTAGAAGAAATCTTTGTTTTCTTTTTTTTTTTTTTTTTTTTTTTTTTTTTTTTT
>PVJA010016571.1:7509-43317 GCA_004027025.1 Myocastor coypus
TTTCTTTTTTTTTTTTTTTTAGAAATTTTTTTTAATTTTATATATATATTTTTTTGTTGTTTCAGAACCTTTGTTTGTTTATTCACTCATTTTTTTTTTTTTTTAATGGCCGGTTCAGCCCGCCCCGAGGGCAGGGCTGGCGCAGCATGTGGTGCCGGGGATCGAACCGCGGTCCCTGAAGCCGCCCACGCTTTCCCAAGCAGGCACTTTAGACCACTGAGCCATCCCGCCTGGCCCGAGTGCCTTGTTTCTTTCTGCTAGCTGGTCCAAAGACATGACTGCTCCTGTGCGTCCCAACCTTGACCTTCTGCTCATATTCCACTCATGCCTCTGTTCTTTGTACATTCAAAAAAAGGTGAGCACTATTGTGAATAACTGCTCTTTGTTCCTCAAGGAAATTTCCAGAGCCCAGAGCCCTTTTACGACTGCAGCTTTTTGTTTGTTTGCTTGTTTCATTTTGAACACCACATCATTGAGTAGGAGACTGAAACTTTCACAAGGGTCTTCAGTCACTGGGGGCTCCCCCAAACTGGTACCTAATGTAAGGCAAGAATCAGCATTCCTGCCTGCTCAGTGTAAGTTTGGTGGTTGGTGGAGAGCTGGTGATTTCCAGGACACACCCAGAGCAGAGCAGAGCAGAGGTAAGTGTTTTGATGGGTAGCCTTCACTGGGATTAAAGCAATGGGGCACTCTCTTTCAGCAGAGGAGCAGCAATGTACTCAGCTGCTACATTCTTTGTTAAAGACAAAATTCACTGGGCCTGTCTGCAGTGTGACTAACATCTCCAGTACGTGGTGAGTCTTGATCATTGGTTAGAACCTTGGGAGGAATCTGTGGGAGTGCTTCCAAAATTTCATGATACCTAGTGTTGTGGTTTATGTCTAATTGTCCCTGCAAAGCCTCATGCGGTCATGGAACTTCTACAGATTGAGATTTGACTCATAAATCACTGGGATTATGTGTTTTAGTACTGATCTAGAGTTTGAGACTTGATCCATGATCCCTGGGATTATGAGTTTTAAGTACTTCTGGGATTATGGGTGTAGCCTAAGGCAGATAGGCTGAGGCAGAGAGCCTGAATGTAATATAAAGAGAGACAAAGAGACAGACTAGAGCTGTTGCTCTACTGTCCTGTTTGGTTGGCTGCCTCTGTCACCATTTTGTTGCTGTTCCACCACCATGAACTGGATGCTCTCTGCCCTGTTCCACTCAGCCTTGAGCCAGCCAAATATGGACTGAAACCTCCATGAACTGTGAGCTAAATAAACCTTTCCTTCCTTCATTTGGGTGTTGGGTATTTGACCCAGCAATGAGTAAAAAGTAACTAAGACACCTGACATTTTAATCGCATGGAGCCTGCTCTATTTTCTTCTTTTTTTCTTTTCCGGTAAATTCTTGTGCAGCATTTGAATTGAAAAAGCCATGGAGAGCTGGCCAGATAGCTCAACTGCCTGCTGAGGTGGAGCGCAAGGACCGGGACTTGACCTCTGGCATGCTGTGCTGGGCCCACCCTTGGGGCCTGACAGAGATTGAGACTGGGCATGGTGGTGTGTGCCTGCAATTCCAGTGCTTGAGAGGCTGAAAACTGGTGAAACCCTATGAGTCTGATCTGTGTAGTGAGATCCTGCAGACCCTGGCCTAAATACAAACAAACAAACAAACAAACAAGCCATGGAAACTTAAAAAGATTGTAAAGCCATCTGGAACACCTGCTCAAGATCCTGCAAAGGAAGTTAAATTTTTGGGCCAGGGAGATAGCTCTGTGGTTTAAATACCTGCTGGAAAAAAAAAAAAAAAAAAAAAAAAAAAAAAAAAAAAAAAAAAAAAAAAAAAAAAAAAAAAAAAAAAAAAAAAAAAAAAAAAAAAAAAGAAAAAGAAAAGAAAAGACAAAAAAATTGAGGAAGCGAAATTGTCATCTGAGCTTGCACCTTTGGATAAGACAAAACAGCAGGCTAAGCCTTGAAAGCAAATTTTACAGTTGGCTTCACTCTTAAAGCATCTTTTAGAAAACAAAGGACCCTCAGAATCCATGATATTTTCCCCCTAATCTGTTTCTCCTTTTGCACGCTCTCTTCATGAGATGAATTTTGATTCTCTTCCTTTGCCACCACCTCCTGACTTACCCCCTTCTCACCCATGTGATATGTCTTTTCCCATCATGCTTTTCAGAAAACAAAGTATTGTGGGCAACAGATAGGAGCATCTGTGTGTGTTCCAGCCAGCATTGATCTTGATGCTCATCATCCAGGTTGTGACTGGGGTACACAGGCTGCTTCTCATGTAAACATTTTAAAGCATCCCTCTTCTTTGCTGTCTTCAGGAGATGTGCTCACCTCGTGCTTGCCTGTTTGCTTCCTGTTCAATATTTGTATTTTGACGTTCAGCTGAGGACTTTAACAACTGAACAGGCCCGAAAGAATAGAGATGATAATGATGTTGCAACCAGAGCTATAACTCGTGAAGTGTTGTGTGGTGCTAGGAAATTTGCTGATTTACGTGCTCAGCCTTGTGTGCCTCCTCTACTCTGCACAGATCAGTGATCCTCTCTGTCATGCTTGGCTTTTAGTCCCAGAAGAGGGCGCCCCTAATCAATATTTTAGTCAGATTTTACACAGACCCTTAGAACCCTATACTCAATTTATTACTCATCTTCAGGGTGCTGTACACCACCAAGTTTTTGATAGTCAGGCAGCAAATATTATTATTCTTAAATTGTTTATGAAAATGCTAATGATGATTGGAAAAATACTTTGAATGCTGTGAGCGATCTAACTACATGTTTGAGCCTGTCAAAACATTGGCTTTGTCTCTCATAATTTGGCGCATATAGGCCAGGCAATTTCTCAGTCCATCAAGAGTAATTTGATTTTTTTTTTAAAGAATTATTTATTTATTTTATTTTATTTTTAAAAATTGTATTTATTTATTTATTTATTTATTTATTTATTTATTTATTTATTTTCTTGTTTCAGAACCTTTGTTTGTTTATTCACTCATTTTTATGGCTGGCTCAGCCCACCCCGAGGGCAGGGCTGGTGCAGCATGTGGTGCTGGGATCGAACTGCGGTCTCTGAAGCCGCCCAAGCTTTCCCAAGCAGGCGCTTTAGACCACTGAGCCATCCCGCTGGGCGCTTTTATTTTTATTTTATTTTATTTTATTTTTTTCTTGTTTCAGAACTTTTGTTTGTTTATTTATTTATTTTTATGGCCGGCTCAGCCTGCCCTGAGGGCAGGGCTGGCACAGCATGTGGTGCCAGGAATCAAACCTCAGTCCCTGAAGCCGCCTAAGTGTTCCTAAGCAGGCACTTTAGACCACTGAGCCATCCTGCCGGGCCCAAGAGTAATTTGATTTCTGCTACTTGTTTTATTTATTTATTTATTTATTTGTCTTTTTGAGACAGGATCTCACTATGCAGTTGAGGCTGGCCTTGAGCTCACTTTTGTAGCCCAGGCTGGTCTCAAACTCGCACCAATCCTCCTGCCTCAGCCTCCTGAGTGCTGGGATTACAGCTGTGAGCCACCATGTCCAGCTTGCTACTTATTTTAATTGTGACAAAAAGAGACATGTCCATAAATCAGGCCTGGTCTCCTCTAAAATGGCTACAATTGGGATAGATGCTTCTTCCTAAACCAGTGGTTCTCAACCTTTCTAATGCTGTGACCCTGAAATACAGTTCCTCATGTTGTGGTGACCCCAAACCAAAACATAATTTTGGTAGCTACTTCAAAACTGTAAATTTCTTTTTTTGTTCCCCCTTTCTTTTCTTTGAAAGTTGACATATTGCACATTGTCCTCACAGTCATTGTACAGAATACAGTGTGTGGGCATGACCCACCTCCCTATTGATGTTGCTTAGGAAAAAAAAAAAAAAAAAGGGAAAAGAATATACTTCTCTTTGGACTAAGAGGAAGCAGATATATATACAAGTAATGTTGATTTAGAAAGGTTAATGTTTAATTGTTTGATCTATCTTATATACCTATATGTATTAATCTAAACTGATCTGATGATGAAAATATGTAATATAACGATTGTTAAATTTAAACAATAAAAAAATTGAAACTCAAAAAAACCTGTAAATTTGCTACAGTTATGATTCAGAATGGCTTTAGGCGACCCATGTGTTTTGGCCATTTGACCCCCACCAGGGTTGCGACCCACAGATTGGGAACCGCTGGTCTAAACAAAGAACATGATAAGCTTCTTGGACCTTGTCCACGGTGTATGAAAGTGAACACTGGGCTAAAGATTTCCGTTTAAATATTATAAAGATGGCATACTTCAGGGAAATAGGAAGTAAGCCTAGTCCTGGGTCCAACAAAGAATGAAGAGTCAAATACTAAAGTCAATAACTTAGACCCATGCCAGTGAGCAGTATCATGTTCAGACTACCAACAATTGGTGTCCTTATATGGCTGGATTCCATTCAGGACCTCAGCTCCCTCCTCTGTTGTATAGACCAGAATGTAGGATCAAACTTGTGTTAATTTCTGGGGAAGAGAAAAACCCTCCTTTATACTCCCTCCAACAGGTTCAACAGGTTTAATTATTGATAAGGCTAATCTGTTACAAAAGTGGTTTACAATTGTGCAGCAGCTCATGGCAATGTAAGGCAGTAAAAACAAGAAGAGAGAAAAGCTTCTTTTTCTCTCATGTATTATATGTAGGCTACTGACTCTGGGGGATGGATGTAGCAAACACACCCCCAATCTTACCACTAAACAGAATTAAAGGGAGCAGGGACCACCAATCCTAGCTACAGTTACAAACTCTAGATTATACCTCCTCTGAAAAGCTCACTCCCACGACCATATAAAGCTTTGGGGGACATCCAGATACAAACCATAACATTGTCCCAGTTAGTTGCTGGATAAAATTCAATGGCAGAGAATTCACTGGACTTGTTGACACAGGGATTGAGTTATTTCTATTGCAGTTGGCCAAATTTGGCCTTCCTGCTGGGTCATTACACCAGTGCAGACCATTCTGGTAGGGTTAATTTCACTAAAAACAGTTTTATTCACTTGTCTGATGAAGTGTTACTCTCTTATCCTAATGGGTAGAAGATGTTTTAACACTATGTTGCACTTACATCTGTTAACTTATGGCAAAGGGACTTGTTAAGGTAATGTAAAGAACTTATATCAACTAGACTGTCTGTTAATATTGATGCATCTCCAGTAGAAAAGAGATAGCCACCATGGGCTGTCTTAAAAACAAAGGTCTTAGAAAGAATCTACTGGACATTTGTCACCCATGGAGCCTACCTAAAAATGACCACCATAGCATAGGTTACAGTTTAGATCACCCAAATTTGTAATGGAATTGCTGCTTTTCTGCTTTTCTTAGCATTGTTCATCCAGTGGAAAGACACTGAACATGTTTGGGTAAAGCAATGGCCTTTAACACAGGAGAAGTTAAAATTTTTGACCTCTTTGGTTGAGTTTAAGATATGTGGAACTTTCAGTTAGTCCTCAGAATATTCCAGTATTTGTCATCCCCCTGTAAGTCTGGGAAGTGGCACTTTCTGAAAGTCATGCAGGCAAGGAGTGCCTGCATGCTTCCAAAGGGAGCTCTACAAGCTGGCTCACACAATGTCACTTCTGTTCCTCAAGACTGGCTCTTAATAGCGTTAGATCTAAGAGATTGCTTTTTTCAACATTTCACTATTCTCAACTGATAGACAATATTTTTCATTTTCAATTCCAAATTGAAATTTTGAAGAACCTATGAAGTGATAACAATCGACTATATTGTCCCAGTGAAGGGCAATTGTCTGAGCCTGTGCCAATTTCTTGTATCACATACATTACAAGACATTAGTAATCTTTTCTTTCAGGCTTATATTGTTCATTACATGGATGATATTTTTTTTCTTACTACCCATCTAAACAACTTTTTAAAAAAAATTTATTATTTTTATTCTTGTTTCAGAACTTTTGTTTGTTTATTCACTCATTTTTATGGCCAGCTCAGCCCGCCCTGAGGGCAGGGCTGGTGCAGCATGTGGTGCCAGGGATCGAACCGCGGTCCTTGAAGCCGCCCAAGCTTTCCCAAGCAGGCGCTTTAGACCACTGAGCCACTTTTGTTTGAAGTATTTACAAAAATGAACATGGATCTTATATGACTTGGCTTATGTATTGTCCTTGATAAAATTAAGCTTTCTACTTCCTATGATTATTTGCGAATCCTAGTATCACAGGGCAGCAGTGTGTCCACAGAATTATAAATTAGGGGCCCGGTGGAATGGCTCAGTGGTCTAAAGCACCTGCTTGGGAAAGCTTGGGCAGCTTCAGGGACCTCGGTTCGATCCCCCGCACCACATGCTGTGCCAGCCCTGCCCTCTTTGGGGCAGGCTGAGCCAACCATAAAAATGAATGAATAAACAAACAAGGGTTCTGAAACAAGAAAAAAATAAATAAATAAAATAAAAAATTCTTTTAAAAAAAAGAATTACAAATTAGGACTTATAAATTGGCTACTAGAATGGTTTGTTCTAGTTTGATCTCTAGAATGTTGTTTTTGCCAAATCAGCTGTTAAAATATTTACAGTTATGTGCTGACCAAATTGCAAAGATAGTGACTTTGAGAACTAAAGCCTATCAATTATTTGGTTATGATCTATGCTTCCTTGTTCTTCCACTTGCTTCAATCTAACAACAAATGTTATTTCATGGCATCTTATTTTGACAGTAGCCTTTGCAGATTTTATAAGAAAAATGATAATCAATATCTCAGTGGTATATTCTTTCAATTTTCTTTGCAACACCTACTAACTTTATCCAACTTCCCTTTAGCCACTTATGGTAGCTCCTACTTATTTTACAGATGGCTTCTCTAAAAGATGAGCTACAGTTTGGAACAAAATTTTTTAACATTCTTTTTTTTTTTTTTTTTTTTGAGAGGTTTCCCAGCTCAGCATTTCAATATTTTATCTATTCTTTATGTTCTTGTCCATTTTCCTAACCAGCCACTAAACATTTTGGGTGACTCTTCATATGCAGTTTAATTAACACACAAAATAATTGAAAGTGCCGTTATCTGTCCCTCCTTAGACTCTCAACTACTCAATTTTTTTCTCAGATCACAAAAAGTTGTTCAGAAGAGAACAGCTCAATTTTTAATTGAACATATATGACCTCACTGTAACCACAACCAAGAGCCCAATTTGATGTTATCCAGCTCAGAAAAGACTCAACATCAAGCTGGTAAGGCCTTCTCTAGTGTGCTCTTCCATGCCAAGGTCTCCCTTGTCAAAGTCTCTGCCAGGAAAACCCCTCTGGTGGAACAGTATAGCCCCACCAAATTTCCTGGAAATATCTGGAGGAGACTATGTATAAAGCATGCAGTCTAGTGGACCATGAGGGTTTGACTCATGCCCCAACCACATCTTTACTGTGTGATCTGCCATTTTGTCTGCTATAATGTATTTCTCCACTGTGAAAGGAGTGAAATGCTGGGCTTATCTATGCAATCTATCTCTCTTTAGGGCAGTCCTTGGATGGGCAGGCCCTCCAAAAATCTTTCATTCTATTTTTTTTTTTTTTTTTTTTGAGACAGGGTCTCACTGTGCAGTTCAGGCTGGCTTTGAGCTCACTTTTGTAGCCCAGGCTGGTCTCGAACTCACAACGATCCTCCTGCCTCAGCCTCCCAAGTGCTGGGATTACAGGCGTGAGCCACCACGCCCGGCTCTTTCATTCTATTGAGTGATGATATTCTCAACTTATACTATTGCCGGAATCACATATAATTATCTACTTAAAAGATCAGGAGATGATAAATCTGACTTCTCATTTTGTCCATCTTCCTTTTTGTTTAAGATAGACGATATCCCTAATTCCTGTATGGTTGCTGTGGAATAGTCCTGAAAGGTCCAGATTCTGGGAAATACATTTTCAGTGGTCATTCTTGATTATACTCCCCTAGGAGGAACTGATGCATCTTCCTTTAAATTTGATTTATCAGCCGGGTGTGGTGGCGCACACTTGTATTCCCAGCACTTGGGAGGCTGAGGCAGGAGAATCATTGTGAGCTCAAGACCAGCCTGGGCTACAAAAGTGAGCTCAAGGCCAGCCTGAACTGCATACTGAGACCCTGTCTCAAAAAGACAAAAAAAATTGATTTATCTTTTTGCAATTGTAACACCTATGTCCCACATTTTTATGAGGGAAATTTTGGTTCTTGGGAGATTTGTAGAGGCAATTTAAGGATAATCAATTGGATAAATTTATTTTTTTCTTTGTTGATTGGTTTCCATTTGATTCCCTTTTCAGAAAAGCTAGGAGCTGGGTGAGAGCTTCTTTTATGGGGCATTCTGATTATATTATGATCTCAGCTCAGCAGCCCACAATAATTTCACCTGGATGAGTAGAGGGCATAATCCCCATTGTCATTAATAGACAAGCAGGATCCAGTCAACATACCCTTTGTAAATTAGTCCAACCCTTTCACTGGAGAAAGATTCAAATTGGACAATTCCAATCCATTGATGAGGGAAAGATCACAGCTAAACTCACCCCTTGTCACAATATTGATATGTATTAATGACCTCTATGTTCTTATAGGCAAAGTTACATGAGCAAAGAGTTTTCTATTTGTACCTAATCATATCCTAACTCATTTTTTTTTAAAATTTATTTATTTATTTATTTATTTATTTATTCTTGTTTCAGAACCTTTGTTTGTTTATTCACTCATTTTTATGGCCGGCTCAGCCCACCCTGAGGGCATGGCTGGCGCAGCATATGGTGCCGGGGATTGAACCGCGGTCCCTGAAGCTGCCCAAGCTTTCCCAAGCAGGCGCTTTAGACCACTGAGCCATCCCGCTGGCCCATATCCTAACTCATTATATTCACTCCCAGAAGCTTTTTGATGATGTAACTGTTCTTATTATGGGATGTATGCCAGGTGTATGACTCCATATAAATTTGAGTCTTTGTATCATCTTTCTGCTTCTGTTCTTGTGCAATACTTATAAAATGCTTTACTTGAAAGACAAAAGGAATGACAGATTATTGACAGCAGGAGTGGTGTTTCTGGTCCTCGTGATTGCCAGTACAGTGACTGAATCAATTGTACTGGCTCATTCTATACAGACAGCCCATTTTATAGATAATTGGGCTAAAATCGCTGATAACAGTTGCAAAATTTAGCAGGAAATTTATATACAAATACCCAAGTAAGTACATTAGAAACTACTGTTTTATGGATGAGAGATCAAACTGAAAGCTTTCAATTACAAGGACTTAAATGTCATTACAATATATCCTGATTTTTGCATCACTCCATTACCTTATAAGAAATCTCAATATCCTTGGGAAAATACCAAAAAATACAGGAGGAGTTAAACATCAAAATATCAAAATGGATACAGCTGCATTTCAGAGAGAGATCTACGTCCCGACAGACTGCTAATTTCGATTCTCAATTGAATAATGGGGTTAAGCTTATTAAAGCTATTGAACAACTTCATCTCCTTGCTTTTCTAAAGATTCTTTTTTATTGAATAGGATTTTTTATTCTCACTTTTACTATTTTTATGATTAAAGTATGTTATAGGGGACTTGCTGCCAAGTGACAGTTGGTGGCCTGAAAAGGAAATGGGGAATTGTGGAAAATCACTGTGTTGAAGACCCTTGGCTACACCTCCAGCCTTTTTCTTTTTCCTTACTAAGTCCTGGCATACTAATTATAGAAGTACAGACAGTGCTGCCTGTACAAAGACAATTTTTTAAATTGCCATAGACAATGTAATAGGAATTCAGCTAAGGTACTAACATGTCCCATGGAGGCAAAGTGGTAATGTGTTAGCCAGCATTGATGGCCACCGTTGAGGCCAGATAAACATCCAATAGGGGGATGAAGCTGAGAGATGGAGTCAGGACAGCACTGAAGCATTAAGACTCAGAACAAAGTCATTTTCTCAGCAGTAAAAAGTTGCTTATAGCAACATACTAAGTCACCAATTAAGCCCTTAGGGAAATTTGATAGTTTTGTGCCTGATGCATGAGTGCCTTGTTTCTTTCTTGCTAGTTGGCCTGAAGAAGTGACTGTTCCTGTGCATCCAACCGTGAACCTCTGTCCATATTCCACTCCTTCCTGTCTCTTGTACAATTAACAAAGGGTGAGAGCTACTGCAGATAAATGCTCTTTGTTCCTCAGGGTAATTTGGTACCTAAGAGCCTTTTTACAACTGCAGATTTCTCTTGGTTTCATTTTTAGCTGTGCGCCACTATATCACTGAGTAGGAGACTGAACCTTTTGCAAGAGTCTTCGGTCACTGGAGGCTGCCAATAGATTTTATGGTGGGTAATAGAGGTGAACATTCAGTAGTGACATATGGCCCGTCTTGGTTACTTTTCTCTCATTGGTGAAACAAAATACCTGGCACCCAGAATTAAGGAAGGAAAAGTTTATTTAGCTCATAGTTAGTGGAGATTTCCATCCATACTTGGCTGGCTCCAGGGAAGAGTGGTACCTGGTAGAGGGCAGCTGTTCATGGTGGCAGAAAGCAGCAAAGATCAAAGGGAGGGGCAGTAGCAGCTACAGCTAGCAGATCTTTCTCCCTTACACACATTGTGCGCAGTTTACCTATCCCAGGGTGGATGTAGCACCCACACCAATAATTCCAACATTGGATCATGAGTTAATCACAAACTTTAGAAGCCTGCCCTAATGACTGCATGAGGCATTGAGAGGAGCGACTAGATGTAAACCACAGCATGGCCCATTTCACCATTGTTCAAAAATCATGTGACTATTGTGGAGGCCACTGGTGTTCCAGAAAAGAGGACATTTTTCTGGCCCAAAAGATGCGTTATGAGGGAAGATGATTTGGCACGCATTCCTTTGTCTTCCAAACTGTCCCACTCCTTTGCTGGGAAGAGGCTTCCCTTACAATTAGAAGACCAAATTGCTTTTGGTCCACAAGGCAAAATTATTTTAAATTTGGATTATTTTAAATTAGGATGACCTAAAGGCTATTGTGTGAACTCTTGCTATCCCAACGCTGAGAAATGGAGACTATAAGCTGATAAACTACCCTATCTGGGAATAAATGAACTATATTGACTGGCTCAGAAAATTTCCAGAGTACAGGTTAGGATAATCCACCAGGGCTGGCTATAAATGATGTTCCAGTGATACAGAAACTAACATTGTGAGCAACTCCCATTCAAGTTTTCCAATACCCTTCCCTTAGGAAACCAAAGATGTTCAGAGACATCTGAAGTGGCTCTTAGAAAATAAAATCCTGGGGCTGGGCGGGTGGTGCACGCCTGTAAATCCCAGCACTTGGGAGGCTGAGGCAGGAGGATCGGTGCGAGTTTGAGACCAGCCTGGGCTACAAAAGTGAGCTCAAGGCCAGCCTGAACTGCACAGTGAGACCCTGTCTCAAAAAAAAAAAAAAAAAAAAAAGAAAAGAAAATACTAATCATATCACAGGGGAACACCCTACTTTTGCCAACATATAGACCAGGAACTGATGAATACAGACCAGAACAGGACTTATATACAGAACCAAGCGATTGAGACCATACACCTGGTGGTGGAAACCCCATACACGTTATTAGGACTAATTCCATCAAGCACAACCTGGCTCGCTTGCCTGGACTCAAAGGATGCTATTTTTTTTTTTTTTTTTTAAAGGATGCTATTTTCTATCTCTGTTTGGCACTGATCAGTCAACCTACCTTTGCATTCCAATGGGAGGACCCAGTTGCTGTCATGAAAAGACAGCTCACTTGGATTAGACTTCTCCAAGGATTTAATAACTCCCCTACAATTTTCAGGGAACATTGGCTTCTAACCTCAAAGCTTTCCTTATACTGGCTAATAATGTGTATTGCTATAATATGCGGATGATCTTCTTTTTACAGCTCCATCTCTTGCAGACTGTATTTAGGATACTTAAGACTTTTTCCTCTACTCTAGAGGGCTGTATAGAACGCATGCAAAAAGAAGGCTCAGATTTAAAAAAAAAAAAAAGGTCCGAGAGCTAGTTTTTATAGTAACAGAAGAGAAATGGCAATTAAGAGGTGGGTAAAAATCTCACTTAAGAAGTGAGGCCCTCCCAGCCTCAACCACCAGGCACCAGATAAGGGAGATTCTTGGGGCAGCAGGGCTCTGTAGCATTTGAATTCCAAATTTCTCACTTATGGACAAGCCCATGTATGAAGCTACCAAAGGGAGGAAAAAGTCACTCCTCTGAGAAACTGATCGGGAAAGGGCATTCCAACAGATCAAGGAGGCTTTGACTCAATCTCTAGCTTTAGGATTGCCAAGAATAATCAAAACTATTTTCTTGCATGTCCAAAAATGAAAGGGGATAGTTACAGGAGTCAGTACTCAAGTTATAGGATCCTGGCATTGCCCAGTGACATACTTATTAAAACACATACAGTAAATAGTCCTGGGGTGACCTCAATTTGCCAGATACTGGCTGCCACTGCCCTGATGACCTAGAAGGCCAGCATGTTAACTCTAGGACAACAATTAACTATCCAAAAAAAAAAAAAGATGGAATCCTACCACCCTAGGACCTATGTGGAGTGGGTGCTACACTGCAATCTTGTCTACCCTTATTATTTTTGAGGCTTCAGGAGCTGTGTCTTGGGTAGACCACAGCTGGCTGAAGCCAACAGTCCAAGATGAGTGGACCAGCTCAACAGATCCAGATCAACCAAACTGGTTGATCCTGTGACACTGAGATCTAGCCATCACCAATGATGGCAGCCCCTCTCAATTCACACTGGAAAATGACAATACCTGCCAGAAGCTTGAGAATGAACAGCTCTGCTTTGGTCACCCTGGAGGCTAACCAGTCAATGCACAGTGAAAGCTTCAGGATCATCATGGAGTTACAGCAACCACACAAATCTCTCTTCCTTTTTGTATCGTTCTCCTTCTGCCCAAAGAGCCAACCACCCATAATAAAGTGATAATAGTAGTGATGTTCTTTATTAAAATTAAAATTGATTTGTAGAAAGCATCAAAGGGGAAAACAAAACCATAACTTTTGTCTCTGAGTAAAATTTTGTAATCTCCTTTCCTCATAACATCCTATATGTTCAAATATAGCCCCTAAGATAGAAAACTGTCACAGCTTAACAAGCTGCATTTGTTTTTCTGCCTGCCCGCAACTTTGATGCCAATGACCAACCCCCATGACCAAATATATAAAGTTGGCACTTGTCCTTTGTCTTTGGCTGAGCCATTTTGGATTTATCAGCCAAGTTGGTATACACCTAAAAATAAAGTCCCCTTGCTTTCCTTCATTGGTGTCTCCCATCTCTCTCTTTCTAAAATGTATTTGCTACAGGGTCTCACTACACAGCTTGGACTCATAGTGATCCTCCTGTTTTCAGCCTCCCCAGTACTGGGATTACAGTTGTGTGCCACTATGCATACAACTATGCACACAACTATGCACACAGGGCTGGCTCAGCAAGACCTGGGGTGAGGCCAGCGTGGCATGTGGTGCCAGGGATTGAACTCCAGTCCCTGTGCTTACCTAAGCAGGCACTTAGTCAGCTGAGTTATCATGCCGGCCTATCTCTCCTATCAAATCTGTCAATAATTACCCTCAAGCCAGCAAAAATGTAGAAAAATGAAACACATATTTCAATAATTTTGTCCTCTTGCTTAAGGAAATTATGAAAAAGTTTATTTATAATCACATAGGGAGAATATCATCCATGAGAAATAAAAACCTTGCGTGTGATGTCTGAAGGTACATTATTTGCATAGATGGGGAAATTAAAGCTGAGAAATAGACCTGTACACCAGACCAGGCTCACTGTAGTCACTAAAATTCTTACAAAACAAATGAAAGCTTTTCATAACCCAAGATTCATGGGATCTACTTGGGAAAAATGATAGTTACAAAAGAGAACTTTGATTTCAAAATTTCTACTGTAAAAAGGAAAGCAACTCTCAAGGAGAGTCAGCAAAAACTGCAAAGAGATTCTACTGGGAGAACCTGAAAAAAGAGGATAATCTGAAACTATACATACAGTGTCTAAATAACTTCCATAGAAGGGCCAGCCAGACAGTTCAGTGGACTAAAGTGCACCTGCTTAGGCAGGCCACAGGGACCAGGGTTTGATATCTGGTGTGTCATGCCAACCCCACCCCTGGGGTGAGCTGAGACGGTGACTGAGACTGGGCATGGTGGCATGCACCTGTAATCCCAGGGTTTAGGAGGCTAAAAATAGAAGGATCCCTACCAATCCAATCTGTGTAGTGTGACCCTGTAGACCCTTTACTAAATACACTTAAAGAAGGGAAAAATAATTTCCATAAGACTGTAAATCATAATAAAAGATAGTTGAAAGAATCAAGTCAAAATTCTAGAAAAAATACGTAAATCAGTAAGGAAATCATTTTGATTTCACTATGCCAAAATAAACAGGTAAGAAAGTAAAATATTTGGAGAAGTATAAATTACATGTTTCAGGAATTCTAAAAAAGCTAGGAGAGAGCTATAGATTTTTTAGAAAGGAGTAGGATGCAGGCTCAATATAAAGCTTATTAAATTCCCAAGCATAATAAAATCAGATCTATACTAGCCATATCAGTGTGAAACTTCACAACATCAGACAAAAGAAACATCATACAATAAGAAGATATACAGATTACCAACAGAGAAATGAATAATAGTTATATGGAAAAGAAACTTGCGATTAACAATAGCAGATCCAGGAGAACAATATTAAAGTACTGAAGTGGTCACCAGCCTAGAATTCTACTCTCAGCTAAATTATTTTATTTTATTTTTTATATCACAAGCTTGTCTTCTGGAGGGTTAAGAACTTAAGTTTGCAGACCAAAATTAGAGAAAAAGAAGGGCTACAAGGATAGCCAATGTTTTGGCCCTAGCCCCTCAAAGTCAGTGATTACACAGGGCATAAGAGATCCTATACTGTAACATCCTATAACTCAGCGGTGTCTCAAATTTTCTGTTTAAGAAGATCATGAGCCCACAGAAGAAAGGGATCAATGCTGTATACTGTGCCTAAGGAGAGTCAACTAGAGACAAAGCATTATCTTAGGCTTTCACAGAGAGCAAACTGGTCAAGCAATGGCTGTGAGTCATCCAGTTGGCTGACACTGACAAAAGATCTATAAACTGCAGTACATAGTTTCAGGGTAAATCCTGAAGGGATTTGACTGACTTTGTCAAATTCAAAAGTTATATTTTTGGGGGCTGGGGAGATAGCTCCGTGGCACAAGTGCCTCCCTGGCAAGTGCAAGGTCGTGAGTTGGAACCCCAATCTCTCCAAAAAAAGAAAAAAAAGTTATATTTTTTGTTATATAGGTCTTACATTATCTTGGTTTTAACCATCCAGCAGAAAAGTTTAACCACGAGGTATAAAAAGTAAAGCCAGATTAATATGCTAAGCTGTAAAAGACTCAACTCAACAGTTTCTGACATTGCCAGTCCTGCTGATAACCTACTTCTATTATGGACTATTGGACTATACATACAGCTACTTTCTCTTAGTTCAATGAGAAGAAATATTTGTACTAATAGTGTTTAGAAAAGATATCACATCTGCATCTTGTACTCTGAACAACTACTGTGAAGACGATATGCAATGGATTAATTATTGTGTCTGTCCTACTAACCTGCTTTGAAACTGTCTCATTATTATTTCTTTCTCATTAAAAATTAATAAAATTAAAAAATAAATTATTTTAGAAAGAAGGGAAATTAAGATATTTTGCACATAAATACTGATTACATATCCCATTTACCCCAAAATAAGATCTACACAGAAAACAAATCCTAGCATGATTTAAGCAGAGACATTTGAACTTTCTTCTCTCTCTCTCTCTCTCTCTCTCTCTCTCTCTCTCTCTCTCTCTCTCTCTCTCTGCAGTACCAGGCATTGAACTCAGTCCCCTGCACTTGCCAGGCAAGCGCTTATTCTACTGAGCTATCTTCCTGGCCCCTCTCCTCTCTTTAAAATATATTTGTTCTAAAGGTAGTATTTTCATATAATACTCTGTAAAATATTACTATTACTGACTCAATTCTTTGAAAGAACAAAACAAGAGATAAAAAAGAAGCAATTTTATCAAACAAGTTGAAGATCAAAAAACTTTGTATTGTTACTTTATTAGTCACAAGGTGTAAAAAAGATCTCTGTTAAAGATATGCAACTCATGTAGGTCACTTTTTGTTAGGGTTAGGTTTGCCTAAGAAGTAACTCCAAAATCTCAGGTGTTTACAACGTAAGTTGATCTCTTTCTCATGGTACAGGCCAGTTGGGCTCAGCTATAGTTCTGTTCTAAGATTTACCTTTAGCTAAAATATGTCCTGTATGTGAGAAGGAAGAAAGCCATAGCATATTTTAAAATTTGATAATCTATTTACATGCTAGTCTACATACATTGCACAACCCAAACAAGTCCTTGGTCAAGTTTGATGTCAACAGAGTGAATATGTATATATATTTCTCAGTAATGCCCACTGGGTCACATGACAATAGATATGCATATGTAATCCTATTATCAGGAGTTTGTGAGCAATTTGGAAGAAACACCGTCATCTATCACATAGCCCAAAGATATTTTTCTCAGATATATATATATATATATATATATATATATATATATATATATATAATTTTTTTGGTCTTTTGAGACAGGGTATCACTATGCAGTTGAGGCTGGCCTTGAGCTCACTTTTGTAGCCCAGGCTGGTCTCGTACTCGCACCGATCCTCCTGCCTCAGCCTCCCGAGTGCTGGGATTACAGGCATGCACCACCACACCCGGTTGTCAGTTATATTTCTGCAAATGCTTTTTGACTATTATTTTTCTCTTTTCATTAAAAAAATAAATGGAAAGAAAGGGAAACTAAGAAGAAAGAGAGTGAGACAGGGACAGACAGAAAGAAATAGAAGGAATGAAAGAAGGGAGGGAAAATGGAGGGAAAGAAGAAAGGAAGGAAGGAAGGAAGGAAGGAAGGAACCAAAAAACCTACCATGCTCTAAATTTATCTAGTATAAACCCTTTGATTATTGTATTTTTCATCTGATCCAGGAACTATTTGTTAGCAATCTATCATGAGATAAGATTATGCTAGAAAGTAAATAAAAACCTCCTCCTTCTTCGTGAAAGTCTTGGTACAATAAATAAAAGGACATCAGAAAAAAACAGTGTGTTTACTTCCTGGTGTAGCTACTCAAGTTTGACTTTAGCTCCTTGCCTTGTCACAAGCAGGTGTCAGTCTGGGGACTGATAGTAGCTGTCAGTCTCAGTGGCCCTGATTCTCAGTGCAGTGGTTTCATCCTGAAAGATACCTGGGATGAGTTGCTGTTCTCTAAAGCCAAAGAATGAATTTGAGGAACAAATGGAGGTTAAGAGCAGAATATTTATCGGGGGAAAGAAAGCTCTTATTGGAGAGCGGAATAGAAGGGGAACCCAAGTGGGTTGCTCCTGGAAGCTGGCTCATCTGGGATTTTATAGAGTAAAACCGTGTGGTGAAGTGGGTCTAAGATGGAGAACATGGGAATTCACTTAGGTGGGCATGAGGTGGGACAAAACTGTGGTCAACCACTGAGATTACAAGCTCCATTGCTCAGGTAAAGTTGATTAAATCCAGGACTGAATTGGGAAGTGAGTCATAGCAGAGCAGTTGCTTTATCTTTTGGTATGTACAGTTTTTTCAGGACACATCTTGTTATGCTACCCTTTGTCAGAATCTATTGTACTACAAGCTCGCCAAAGAGGGAAGCCTGTGTCTTTGGAATGTAGTTTCACCTCATTATTTCTTTGGCTTTTTCAGTTCTTTTACTTGTTAGTGGGTCAAAACAATGGCTTGAAACTGTGGCACTGAACTTGAGTGTGCCAATGTACTTTATGATAGCTCAAAACTTTCTTTTAGCCTGATAATTTCTTTTGTAGAGTCTTTTCTGAAAGTTGCAATCCTTTTAGAAAGTGCTGCTCTCCTGCACTTGGGTCAGACACTATTTTCCAGAAGAAAGCTGAAGAAGAGACAACAATTGAGGTGTCATAGGTCCTGGTGGTGGTGGCAGACAGTTTGTGGTCTCTGGTGCTTGCAACACCCATCATCCTGTTTGATGCAATTCTCCCAAGTGGGGTGAAAGGCTTGTGGCTGGAGTAGCTGCCTTCTTTGCCCCTAGTTCCTTGTTCTGATGGGATATCAGGGCTTGGGTCTTTGGGAGTTGCATATTCATTGAAGTATATAAAATCTCATGTGGCAGTGTCATTCCATGACCGTCGCCAATGATGAATTTATATCAGGCTAGGAGAAAAAGTACAGTGGCTTTCAAGCTAGT
The DNA here is from genome assembly GCA_004027025.1 of Myocastor coypus. NCBI lineage: Eukaryota > Metazoa > Chordata > Mammalia > Rodentia > Myocastoridae > Myocastor > Myocastor coypus. Next base: position 25,818 of record PVJA010016571.1, read on the forward strand.
TTTGACACATTTGTGTCTACATGCTTCCTGTCACCTAGGTCTGCCACTCACTCCCTGTCTCTCTTCATGAGATCTGGCTTTGAGAAGAGGAACCAATAATGTAAACTTCTCTTTGGTTTCTCAGAGAAAAAAAAAAAAAGTTCTCTTTCTGGAACAAGCTGTAGAAGCATGGGAAGGGCTGATATTTTTTAAGCTCTTCCTTTTTCTAAATTTTTCTTTCCTTTAAAAAGTAGTTAATTTCTAATGTGTTTTGAAATTGTTGCAGTTATTTCTTATTAAAAGTAATAAAAAAAGTAGTTAATTCCTAGTTTCAGGTGATGTAGTATTCAACCTACTTACTTATAGTATATACCATGCTATACTCACAAAACTCAGAATGATTACAAATTAGACTACTGGAAAACAGTTTAAAAAAAAGTCAGTACATGTAACCACCATAGGACACTATTTCCCTATATCAAAATAATAAATATTGTAAGCTATAAGCCTCAGTGTTTTGCTAAGTATGGGCAAGAAAGATTAGTTATTTATTTCAGATTTTTTGAGACAGGGTCTCTTCACATAGTTAAGGCTGGCCTTGAACTCACTATGTAGCCCAGACAGGCACTGAACTCATTGGCAATCCTCCTGCCTCAGCTTCCCAAGTGTTGGGATTACAGGCATGTGCCATCATGCCTGGCTTGGAAAGGATTTTTGTGTAGCCTGCTGGATCCACGGTGGTGACACAAAGTTTTCAGAAAGCAAATTTGTATCCTGTGTCAAAAGCTTAGATGCGTTTCTATTGTCACCTTGAAATTTTACTGTTGGGAACTTTTACTTTATTTAGTTTGTTTTCCTTACAGAAATGGATGAGAGAGGTTGAGAAAGTATAAATAACCTACAATTTGTGACCAAAAAGTGTTAGGCAGAATTAGTGATAAAAATTAAATCTTGCCAGAAAAAAATTGTTATAGTACAGTACTTCAGCCTTGAAATTGAGAGCACCCATAATGCCTTGTACTGGAGTAAACTCAAGAACCATTTCAGGAAGAGAAGTTTGGCTGTGCTTTCCAGCTTCCCACCATTCCCTCCCCCAGTCTGTGCTTGAATAGATGACTTATGATGTCTCAAAGTTATGTTAATTAAAAGTCATACTTGAACTCAGGAGTATTGCCAAAAAAGATCAAAGACTTTGACATAAGCAGACTACACATTGTATTTTTGTGTATTGCCTTAGGGATAGACGTGGTGTGATTATGAAGCACATAGGACAACACACTTAGTTACCTGGAGTGGAGAATAGGCGTAGCGACCTGCCCATGGCGATCATTGTTATGTGAAGATGGAATGTTGCCAGTACTTGAGGAAGGGGGAACAGATTGGTTTTGGATGGTAATGTTGAGTTATGGCTTTTATTTTTTTATTTTCTTTATGGCTGGCTCAGCCTGCCCTGAGGGTGGGGCTGGTGCAGCCTGTGATAGTCCCTGTGGTTGCCTAAGCTTTCGTAAGCAGACACTTTAGACCACTGAGCCATCTCACCGGCCCCTGAGCTATGGTTTTTATTCTTGTGGTTTTTGTTTTTGGTACTAGGAACTGAACTCATGACCTCATGCTTACCAGACAAGTGCTGTGCCATTGAGCTACATTCCCAGCCCTGCTATGGTTTTTATTTATTTATTTTTTATTAATCTTAATGAGAAAGAAATAGCAATGAGACATTTTCAAAACAGTAGGACAGTTACAATAATTAATACACTGTATATTGTTGTCTTCATAGTAGTTATTCACAGTACAAGATGCAGACATATCTTACCTAAACACTATTAGTACAAATATTTCTTCTCACTGAGCTAAGATAAAGTAGATATGTATCTATCCTAACTATTTTTTCATTACAAAATGGTCCTTCATTCGCTGACAAAAGATTTACAAACTGCTGTACATGGTTTCAGGGTAAATCCTGAGGCGATTTGACTCACCTTGTCAGACACAAAAGTTACATTTTTTGTCATATAGGTCTTGCTTTAACTTGGTCTAAACCATCTAGCAGAAAAGTCTAACCAATAAAAAGTAAAGCCATATTAATATGCTGAGCTGTAAAACACTCAAGTCAACAACTTTTGACATTTCCAGTTCTGCTGATAACCCACTACTATTATGGACAATTGGACTCTGTCGGGTTATTTTGCTGAATTCATGCACCTACCATATTTGAATGGCAATGAAACACCCATCTCTGACAAAGCACAACAAAAAATGGGCTATGGTTTTGATGGGGAATCAAAGGCCTGCTGTGTGCAAATGGAATGCTGCTGTTTGGAATGGTTATAAAGAGGGTCCGCAACAGGAGCCAACAGACAGGGAGCTGCAAGTCATGCTATGGGACTAAGCCCCAGTCACCCAGGATGTGAGCAAGAAGTTGTCAGAATGGGGCAGGAATCAGCGTGGGGCAGTGATAGGGCTGAGAGAGGGTGATGATAGGTTCCTGGGGCAGGCTGTCTCCTGTACCCAGGAGCCACCTTCAATGATGTATTTACTGCTGATCGCTCAGCCTTCCCACATTTGGAAACCTCTCTCCTAGCTCCTGCCCTGAACTCTACACAGGATGCATCTGGGCTCTCTCTGCCCCTATGTATCACCACCTGGCTGACTAGCAGGGTGACCCCCAGCAGTGCCACAGCAGGTGCCTCTGTGTAGGTGGTGTAGGTTGCTCCTCATAACTTTAGAGAATACCTGCACATCCCAAAGGGGTGAGGTATGTTCTGGGGAGCTCCAGTGTTCTCAGGGAATTCCCTGTCCTGTGCCAGAGTCCGTGGTCTTGCTGATCTGAGAAAAATCTAGACTCACAGACAGAAACAGCTCAACAGTGCCTCATTACCTTATTCTTTCTCTTCTCTTTCTAAACTTACTTGCCTTTGACATAGGACATTCCATCCACTGTATCTATCTACTGAGGACTAAAAGTAGCTGTGGTTCCATTTGCTCTGTAGAAAATGAGGGACAAAGAGATGTGTTGAATGGTCTAATGACATCAGACATCAGACAGTGTGCATCATGACCATGGGATGAGTACAGGTGGAATCCAAATGCAGTGGTGCCTTGGTTCACAAACTTAATTCTTTCCATGATTCTAGTCACAAACTAAATTGATGGAGAACTGAACCAAGGTTCCCCATAAGACCAACATTGAACCTAACCATTAAATTTGATTCAGTTGCAGTCTAACTTGGTTTGGGACCAGAAAAGTGGAAAGAATTAAGTTTGTCAACTGAGGTACAGGGACTCTTAATGGTTCTTTGAGCTTGCTCATCATATTGAGTCTCTTTCCTGGTGCATTGCCACACACAAAGGAAAATGAAATTGGAAAGTCCCATTTAGGCAATTCTTTCTGTGATGCATGATGTTGCCAAGAAATACCCTTGTGAGGCTGTCACAAGGGCCATGTATTATCATGATGCCTAAGTTAAGAGAATGTTCAGTTAAGGTCAGTTGGAAACCTGGTTTCTTGGCAGATATTTCCAATTAGATGATGACTATTTGTAACTGTCTCTGTCTCTGGCTTAGCTCTTATGCAGGCTATTGATCTGCTTGCTGAGCCAAATTTTGCATTACTATAAATTGGTTGGGTAATATTGGCATTTTTATACCTTTTTATTTAAATTAAAAGTGCATGAGAAAAGCCAAGAGTGACCCAGGGATCATAAAGAACTATTAGTGGGCAATTATGGTTATTAGAAACAATTTACAGAACTCGGACATATATGAGATTTAGATATAACAAAGTAAAAGAAAAAAATTTTTTAAAGCTATTTAACTGAATATTGTTTGTCTCAGTTTCACATGAGCTATGGCTCTCACTAAATTTTTGTAAGTTATGGTAGGTAGCTTGTCTGAATTTCTGAGAAATATGCTGGTTGGCACCATAAAATTTCACTTTAACAGAAATGTAGTCAAAATGGTATCCTGAAGACACCTCTGGCTCCAGCAGAATTTTCTAATATCAGCTGTCTTTATTCAAAACAGTAAAATTTGAACTAGTTCACATTTTCCCAATGATCAAATACATTCAGGGAGTTGTTAATAATAAAATGCATTAAGGGAATCTAGACATTCCAAAATCAGTGTGACACACCGAATAGTAGACTGATCCAAAGTTTTAGCCTTTCTAATTTTGATATGCAATCCAGTGGAGTGCTCTCAAAAGGTGATTTCAGTACCTCAGGCTCATACTTCATTGGTCATAACAGGTCTAGGTTAAAGGCAGTGTGGCTGAGTTTTTTTGAGCAAGTAGGGGCCTAATGAGGAGAGGGAACAGTGGGCGGTGACGTGGAGTAACTTGGTTCTTTCATAGGCTTTAATGCATCTTGCAGACATTCATATTTAGCACTGTAGCATTTGGGGTTAGTGATGTTCTGAGTGTGTGTTTCTTGAAGAGTCCCCCCCACTCCTCAGGAATCTCACCACAGCTCCGTTACCTGGGTGAGGGTTCCTTTCTTCGCTCCTTTCCACTCCATCCATGAAGCTCTGCTCCTCCAGCAGATTTTTCTTCAGTCATTTGGCTCCATTCCCAAACAAAACTTCCCAAGAAGGGAAGAATCCCAGGTCCAATCATCCCTCCACTCGCTTGACTCAAAGGAAATCTCGCTTTGCCCTATCCGTGGTCCTGCCGATCATGTTCACGCTACCTCAGGCCAGTAGCTACTTAATGTCTTTCCTGCCCATTTCTGAGCATACCCAGAACCAGTTCCCTTCATTCCTGATATTCTGTGGAGTGCATTAAAACTCAGATGGGCCCTGGAATCCTATCCTGGCTCAAAGCAAGGGGAGGCAACCACCATGATTTCTGGGGTTCTAGAGTTTTCCTCTGTACAGGAATTCCTTTGTATGCAACTTAATTCCTGAGCAACCTTTTACAACTCACATAAAGTTTTCCAAATAGGTGATGTTATGGTTTATGTCTAGTTGTCCTCCCAAAGCCTCATGCAGTCATGGGGCAGGGACTTCTGTAGATTAAGACTTGACACGTGAGTCACTGGGATTATGTGATTTAGTACTTATCTAGAGTTTGAGACTTGATCCATGATCCCTGAGATTATGAGTTTTAAGTACTTCTGGGATTATGGGTGTAGCCTAAAGCAGATAGGCTGAGGCAGAGAGCCTGAATGTAATATAAAGAGAGACAGAGAGACAGACTGAAGCTGTTGCTGTCTGCTGCCCTAGTTGGTTGATTGTCTCTGTCGTGATTGTTGCTGTTCCACCACCATGAACTGGATGTTCTCTGCCCTGTTCCACTCAGCCTTGAGCCAGCCAAATATGGACTGAAACCTCCAGTAACTGTGATCTAAATAAACGTTTTCTTCCTTCATTTTGAGTGTTGGATATTTGTCCCAGCAATGAGAGAAGAGTAACTAAGCCAGATGATTAGCTGTTAAAAAAAAAAAAAAAAATCTGGCTTTGAACATCTTCTTTCCAAGTTCCATATAATACCTCTTTTTTGGAAATATCACTACTTTAATCAGTTAGCCCCACCAAAATGGAGACTGAAAAATCAATTTTAGTGTCTTGTTATAGTTGCTTTGCAGCAACTATAATATCTTAGTAACCTGAAAAGAAGATGATATCAAACACATTTTTTAGGTGCTAACATGAAAATGGAGAAAGTCTTAGTTTGGCAAGTTATATTTATATGGAGCCCAAAGCAGTTAAGAGCCTAGTAGTGTTCTGATTAACTAGTAATGTCTTCAATGAGCTGGGGAATATGAAGATGCTGGACTCAAAATTTACCATCTAGTAGATAGTGCAAGTTTTACTAACAAAACACATTTGACAGACTGTTTCTAGGGTCTCATGTCTTGGTGGCTTGTAAGTTTTTTCCTTGTGAGAGGTCTACAGAATTAAAAAAATTATCTTGAGCAAAAGTGTTTGGCCTTTGAATAAGTCATTTAGACCAAGGGTTAGTGCAGAACTTCACAATGGGATTGTAGGCAAATTAGAGTTGTGTTTTTTCCATTTATGTATTTGATACAGGGTCTCACTATGCAACTCAGACTCATAGTGAACCTCTTGTTTTCAGCCTCCCCAGTGCTGGATTATAGGCATGCACCAACATGCCAGGACTTGGTCCCAGGATCAGAGCTCCCCAGGGGTGGGGCCAGCACGCATGTGGTGCTGAGGATCAAATCCCAGTCCTTCAGCTTGCCAAAGCAGAAATTAATAGTGCTAGACGTGGTGGTGTATGCCTGTAATCCCAGCGCTTGGGGCGCTGAGGCAGGAAAATCAGTGTGAGTTTGAGACCAGCCTGGGCTACAAAAGTGAGCTCAACACCAGTATAATTGTTGTAGATAGCTGAGTTAGATAGAAATATTATAGGCAGTCAAACAGGGCCAGGCCCTCAAGGACAACATGGAAGAAAGGTGACTTCCCAACTAGAGACAGACATTCCTCTGCCATGGGCCAGATCTCAAGACAAAAGTAAACAGAAGAAACTACATACTTCCTTAAGGGTGGGCATCAGGGATTGATATGATAAAGAAGTATCAATTACCTTGAAAGATCCTAAAAAGAGTCACAAGTCCAAACTCAATAGGTGGTGTTCTTGCCTGCTTGCTATGTGACTTGCCTTCCCATTGGATCCCGATGTTAATCAATTTTACCTGAGCAATGATGCTTGTAATCTCATTGGTTGACCACAGTTTTATCCCACTTCATACCCACCTAAGTGAGTTCCCATGTCTTCTCTATAAAAGTCCCTGGAAGAGGCAGCTTCTGAAGGACACCTACTTGAGACCCCCTCGTGTCCCTCTCTTGGACAGGAGCTTTCTTTCCCCTAATAAATATGTTCTGCTCATTACCTCCATTTGTTCCTAAAATTCATTCTTCAGTTTTAGAGAACACGAACTTGTCCCAGGTACTTTTCAGGTTGGGGATAGGTTTTCCCTATGTCATTTAGAGGTTCCCTATTGGAGGTCATACACCCCAGATCAGTTTTTTCTTCCTGCATCATAATGAGACCCTACTTCAAAAAGACAATAAATAAGTAAGCAAATAATTAAGTAAATAAATAAAAATTTAAAAAGCAGAAATTAGTTTATTTAATCTTCTCACAGCCTTACATAAACACTTGACTAAATCAGATTTAAATGGTTAAGGATCAGATTAAGAGAAGCTTATGGAAAAAAGTGATACAATTTCCTCTAATACAAGAAATCTGCCTTTTGCTGGTAGAGTCAATTATCATATATAACAAACTGTATTTACTTAAAAAGATTTTGGTGGATATAATAGAAATTCTTGAAATATTAGTTGCTAAAACAAGGTCTAAATAATTTTTTTTATGTATAAAGTCCTTGAATTGGGGGGGGCTAATATTTTTTCTAAATCTTTATATGTTCTAGAAAAAATATTCTTTGTCTGAGGGACAGTTGGGTGAAATTTTTTCCTAATCCATGGATTTTCTTTTCACTCTGTTGGTGATTTTTTTTTTGAAATGCAAAACTTTTTAATAGGATGTGATTCCAGTTGTTGATTATTTGAAGTATTTTTCCAGTGCAGTTTGGGTTTTTTTCATGGAGTTCTTTATGTCTTAGATATTAGTCACCCAGGGGCCTGGCAGGATGGCTCAGTGGTCTAAAGCGCCTGCTTGGGAAAGCTTGGGCAGCTTCAGGGACCGAGGTTCGATCCCCGGCACCACATGCTACACCAGCCCTGCCCTCGGGGCGGGCTGAGCCAGCCATAAAAATGAGTGAATAAACAAATAAAGGTTCTGAAACAAGAAAAAAATAAATAAATAAAAATAAAAAATTATTAAAAAAAAATATATTAGTCACCTGTCTGAGATAGAGCTGCTAATATTTTTTCCAGTTATATAGGTTTCATCTTCGTTTTTATGGTTGTTTCCTTTGCAATGCAGAATATTTTTAATTTGATATAATCCCATTCATTGATTAGTGTTGTTATTTTTTTTTTTTACAATTGGAATCCGGTTCAGAAGATCCTTGCCTATACCTATATCTTTTTTTTAATATATTTTTTTATTTTATTTATTATTTTTATTCTTGTTTCAGAACCTTTGTTTATTCACTCATTTTTATGGCCGGCTCAGCCCACCCCGAGGGCAGGGCTGGTGCAGCATGTGGTGCCGGGGATCGAGCCACGGTCCCTGAAGTCGCCCAAGCTTCCCCAAGCAGGCGCTTTAGACCACTGAGCCATCCCGCCAGGCCCCCTATACCTATATCTTCAAGAGCTTGCCTATTAACCTTTCAGCAGATTGGTTTCTTTTTTTGTTGTTAAATGTTTAGATCTTTGATCCATTTTCATTTCAGTTTAGTGTGTAGTCAGCGCTGTAAGTCTAGAATCAATCTCCCACATATTCAGTCTGTTGTTCTAGTATTATTTATTCAAGAGTAGCATGTTTCAGTCCCTTTTTCAAAGATCATATAGTTGCCTGTGCCTGGGATAACATCTGTACCCTTTATTCTGTCCCATGGACCCACAAGCCTGTTTGTGCACAAGGTCCATGCTGTTTTAACCATAGCAGCTTTGCAGTAGGACTTGGAATCTAGGATTGTGATGGCTTGTGCTTTGCGCTTGTTGTCTAGGATTGTTTTTGTAGTCTGGATGCCATCTGTGGTCTTAGGAATTTTAGGATTGTTTTCTCTAGTTCTGTAAAGGAATTGGTTGGTAATTTGTTTCTTTTCTTTCTTTCTTTTTTTTTTTTTTTCAGAACCAAGGATTGAACTGCAGACCTTGCTCTTGTCAGGCAGGCACTTCTGGCCCTGAGCTATCCCTGGCTGGCGTTTTGACTGAAAGTGTTTTATCTCTACATATCAGTTTTGGAAGTAATGGCCATTTGACAATATTGGTTTTCTCTATCGAGGAACTAGGGTCATCTTTCCACATTCTGATGTCCTCTTTGTTCCTCTTTTTTGAGACTGCTGTAGTTTTCACTTTAGAGGTCTTTTATTTTCTTTGTTAGTTACTAAATGTTTAATTTTTCCTGATGCTATTATGAATGGTATTCTTTTCTGATGCATTTATTATTGGTGTACAGGAACACTATTAATTTTTTTTTAAATTTTTATTTACTTTTTTTCTTGTTTCAGAACTTTTGTTTGTTTGTTTATTTATTTTATGGCCTGCTCAGCCTGCCCTGAGGGCAGGGCTGGCGCAGCATGTGGTGCTGGGGATCGAACCGAGGTCCCTGCAGCTGCCTGCAGGCGCTTTAGAGCACTGAGCCATCCTGCCGGGCCCCACACTATTGATTTTTGTGTGCTGATTTTGTATCTGTTTTTTGTTGTTGTTCTTTTGTCTTTTTGAGACAGGGTCTGACTATGCAGTTCAGGCTGGCCTTGAGCTCACTTTTGTAGTCCAGGCTGATCTCAAATTCGAACTGATCCTCCTGCCTCAGCCTCCTAAGTGCTGGGATTACAAGCATGTGCCACCACACCCGGCTTGATTTTACATCTGAATTGCTATGATTTCTGCTTAGATATCCTTCAAAACCTCGTGAAGCCATAAGTGGGGCTTTTTCAGAAGTGGCTGGGTCTTGAGTGTGTAATGTTGGAACTGATTCATGGTGCAATGCTAGGATCAAGAACATTAGGATTATGTGTGCAAGTACTGTCCACCTTAAGTAATCTGGATAAGATACAAGGGTTAGAAAGAGCTGTGGTCATCTCTTGTTTTATTTTTATCTTCTGCTTGTCATGAACTGTTTCTTATCACAATGTCTGTCTGTCATATTACCCTGTCTTTGAGCTAGGGATTATGGACTCTCTACAAACTGAGCTAAAAAAGTCTTTTCCTCTTTAACTTTGAGTATTGGATATTTTGTTTCAGCAATGAGTGAATAGTAACTAAGATACTGCTACATTGTTAAATTTGGTTATTCTAGCAAATTTTGGTTAAACTTTTGGGCTTCCACGTGTATGATCATGTTATGTGTGCGTAATGATAATTTGACTTTCTACTTTCTTATGTAGGCTCCTTTTATTCCTTTCTCTTACCTGTTTGTTCCAGCTAATCTTTGAATTTCTGTGTTAAATAGGAATGGTGATAAGAACAATCTTGACTTGTTGATTTTAGAGGGAAACTCTGTATAGTTGTTTCCTTGACTGTGCAGAAGCCTTTTAATTTGATATACTACTTGCTAATTCTTGATATCTTCCCTTACATAATTAGGCTTCTCTTTAGAAAGTCCTGGCCTACACAAGAATTTTATCTATTATGTCTTCCAACAGATTGTCTATTATATCTTCCAACACATTAAGGGTTTTACCTACTTTATCTTCCCCCAGAAAGAACAGCTATGATCAGAAAGTCAACTGATAGCAAATGTTGACAGGACTATGAGGGAAAAAGCAATTCTTTTACATTGTTTCTTGGAGTGTAGACTTGTGTAATGACTGTGGAAATCAGTGTGGAGATTCCCATTTGAACATTTTCTTCCTATTTTACAATATCTATTATACATTTTGGTTCTTATATACACTTTTGGCTTCTCAAACTAGACAAGCAACGTGATATTTACACATATGTGTCTGATTTGTTTCATTTGAGAGTATGAAAAAAAAGAGTATGGCCTCAGGTACATCTATTCACTTAAAAATGTCTCAAGTTATCCTTCTTTATGGCAGCATAGTATTCCATTATGTTTAAAAAATCTTAGACTTGGGATATAGCTTAGCAGCAGAGAAACTATTGTGCAAGTGCAAAGGTTTGGCACTCAACTGATGGTACCAAAAAAAAAAAAACTCTTTGACAGATGTAATGCACCTGGGCTGTTTCCAAGATTCAGCTATTCCAGATTGTGCGGCTATAAGTATGGACACACACATATTGCTGTAGCATGATATTTTTCATTCTTTTGGGAAGATACCAAGGAAAGGAGTAGTTGGATCAGATGGAACCTGTAACTTTAGGTTTTTGAGGAACATCCATACTGACTTCCACCATGGATGCTCCGGTCTACACTCCCATCAATGGTACAGATGGGTTCCTTTTTCCCACAGCCCTGACAGCGTTTGTTATTAGTTGATTTTTTGATATTACCATTATTTGTGGAGTGAGGTGAAATCTGTGTTGTTGTAATTTGCATCTTTTCCATGACCAGCGATGCTGAATATTTTTTTTTTTCAAATGCTTATTTGCTGTTTGTACTTCTTCATCTGAGAAGTGTTGAATTATTTCAGATGCCCAGTTTTGGATTGAGTCTTTAAATTTGGGAGGGTCATTTGGGGAGGGTATTTTTTATCTCTTTATTTATTCTAGGTATTAGTCCTGTGCACGGAACACCTGCCAAAACTTATTTCTCAGGCTGTGGCTCATCTTTTCAGTCTGTTAATGATTTCATTTGTTGTGCAAAGCCTTTTTCTAAGATGAGACCTAATGGCCTCTTTTTTATCATACTTATGTAATCTGGGTCCAGGAGTTCCACTTATTCTATATTTCAGCAAAATTGGTGTTTCTATCTTAATATATAGATTTTCAATCTATTTTTATTTCAGTTTAGTGGATAGGAAGAGACAGAGGTCTAGTTTTAATCTTTGGCATGTGGAAAGCCATTTTTTTCTACATCATTTATTAAAGAGGGTATCTTTCTTGGTATTGGGGATTGAACTCAGGACCCTGCACTTGCCAGGAAAGTGCTTATTCTACTGAGCTATCTCCCCGGCCCCAATCCCTGGTTCCGCAAAACAACAACAACAACAACAACAACAACAACAACAACAACAACAACAACAAACAAACAAAAACTCTAGTGGGGGAAAGGAAAAAGGAAGGGAAAAAGAAAAAAAAATATATTTATTTACAAGATACTTAAGATAGTTGTAAAGCTATCTTGTCTTCAATCATTGAAGAGAAAAGCTTGTGCAAGTATTGCTTGGACAAGATATCATGCCTATATCTTGTACTCTGAATAACTACCGCAAAGACAACAATATATGATGTATTATTATAACTTTTATTAACTTGTTTTGAAACTATTTTATTGTTACTTTTAATTTTTAAAAAGTATTTTTATCTTTAAAAGAAACCTAATATTTGGCTTAAATACTTCACTTGTCCACAAAAGTCTCAAGTATTAAACTTAGAACTGGAAAATAATTATAAATCAGGGGAATTATTTTACAGATTCCTGTCCATCCTTCATGTTCAACATGCAGTCTGCCAATCTAATATTCTAACAATTTATTTATTTAACTTTTTTTCTTGTTTCAGAACTTTTGTTTATTTATTTATTTGTATGGCCGGCTCAGCCTGCTCTGAGGGCAGGGCTGGCGCAGCATATGGTGCCGGGGATTGAACCGCGGTCCCTGCAGCCGCCTAAGCTTTCCTAAGCAGGCGCTTTAGACCACTGAGCCATCCTGCTGGGCCCCTAATAATTTATTTAAAATTTTCCACTCTACTACTCTCTTGCATGGTTAGAAATTTTAGCAATTTCTTAGAACATCCTCAGTGCATCTGCCAGGGTAGTCTATGTAAGATCCACACTCATTACATTGTTTTCTTTAAAAAAAATTTTTTTTTAAAAATTTTTGTACTTTAGGGAAGGGTTTATAGGGTGCTCAGGGTCTCACTACTAGATCAGATTCATAGTGATCCGCCTGTTTCTAGCCTCCCAAGAGCTGGGATTACAGGCATGAACCACCATGCCCAGTCTTAACTGCTATCTCAGTGAGCCCTGAGGTGGAGGTGGCTGGCACGGCAGGCTCAGGGATCAAACTCCTGACTCCTGTTTCTGCTTTAAGACACTTTAATCCATTGAGCTACTTGGCAGGCCCTTCATTACATTATTTTCTAATGTGTAATTAGAAATTTTAAAAATCTTTCTTTGACTCCTTGACTGCTTAGCGTGCAGTGTTTTTGTTGTTGTTTTTCTTTATTTGAGACAAGGTGTCACTATGTAGTCTAGGCTGAGCTCAAACTTGTCACCCTCTTATCTCAGTCTCCCGTGTGTAATAGAGGCATGCACTATCGCACCTTGTTTTTCCATTCGCCATGGGAGTCTCTTGCCTGTTTATTTCTCTAGTCTCATCTCCCATAACTCTCTGCTATGCACTTTGTAACAGTGACTTCACTTATTTGGTTTGATGGTTACCTCAGGAAGTCTTCTGAGTCCCCAAAGTTGGCTCTGTGCTGCATCTGTGTGCCAGTATGGCATAATGGGCATGTCTCCGTTGTGGGGTATTTCACACCCTATGTTTTCACAAAGGGCCTAAGATTGAACTTAACTGACAAAATTTTGAGACCTGGATGACACTAATTTGAAAGTTTTACCCAGAAATTAATATGAATATTATTTCTTTTGTTTTTTACCTTAAAAAAAAAAAAAAACAACTAATACATAGGTCTCCTAAAAGCTACACAAGAAAAACACTCTTCAAATGAGTGCTACTATATCTGTCCTCCAATGGCCATTTTCTGATCAAGTGTGCCTCATTTTGTATTGATGAAAAATAGAACTTCTTAGCATGCAAGCAAAGAGTAGCTAAGTAGTTAGAATGAGTACTTTGTGCTCTTGATTTGCAGATGTATAGATTCCCGAGATTAGTTACATTTGGGACCTTTGCAGTGATCAGTAGCCAGAGGAACCCCATATAAAGATTAGAAGTGCTATTGTGCAGTGTGGCAGTTGTGCTGGTGCCTGGTCCCACTGAGAACTCAGGTGGATGCTGGGCAGCTGCAATCCTTGCGATTCCAGCCCATGTTCACCGCCTGCACAGAAGCTTTGTCGAGCACTAGCTAGTCTCCCCCACTAGTAGTGAGAGCCTTGCTGAGTCCTACCCCGCTCCTCATTTACTGCTCTTACTGACCCATGCCTCCCCAGCACTCTCTCACCACTGCTGAGTCCAGGTGATCATTGGGAGCTTCAAAAATATGAAAACAAAGGACCAAAAAGTAATCTCAGTCCTTCAGCCTGCCCAGAACAAGCCCAAGAGAGAAGGATATGGAAGAACGTGGAAGTCACATACCTGAAATTTCTGAGATGATAGCAACTGAAGTAAAGAAACAAGTCCATTGGGCTATAGAAGAAATATGATCAGAAATAATCTCTCAGGTCAAAAAAGAAATGACAACAATCATGAAAGAATTGCTCAGCACAGCCGAAAAGAGCTTGGAGTATTTCAGGTCCTGAAAGAAAACAACTTGCAACTCAGATTGACATACCCTGCAAAATTAACCATCCAATTTAATGAAGAGATAATATCCTTACATGGCAAGTGCTGGAAAAATTCATAACCACCAAAACCAAACCTACAAAGAGTACTGACAAATATTCTAGAAAGAGACAGAACTTTCTAGAACAACTTTAAGAACAATGGAAGACACCAGCAAGCAGAGCAAGCAATTACACAGAGGGGAAAAGCACAGAATTTGCCCCAGGAAAACAATATGACAAAGATAAGCTGATGCATATCAGCTAGTAAGCATCAATGTGAACAGCTTTAATTCTCCAATCAAAAGAAGCAGACTGGCAGAGTGGATCAAGAAACAAATCTAGGGCCAGGGAGATAGCTCAGTGGTCTAAACGCCTGCTTGGTAAGCACAGGGAGCCATGTTTAGTCCCCAGTACTGCATGCCATGTTGGCCCTGGAGCCCCAGACATGCTGTGCCAGTCACTGAAATGGGGCGTGGTGGTGCACACCAGTGCTGGAGAGACTAAGGCAGGAAGATCTCCGAGTCCAAGTAGCACAGTGAGACTTTGTAACAAATAAATAAATAATAAATGATTAAAAATAATTTTGGAAATGATTTTGCTTTTATCTCTGTCATTCTAGTTGAATCATGAAATGTCACAGTAATTCTGGGGTGGGACAGAAAAAGATGTCATGCATATGTTTGTTTGGGGTGCAACTGGCTGAGGGTTGCAGGGTGGGCTCAGTGCAGCAGCTGCAGGTGCCCCAACTGCCCCGCAGGCAGTTGATCTTGTGTGAGTGCAACAGCTGGCATTCGATGTCCTGAGCCTCTTCCACTGAGAATCTGGCCCTCTCTGCTTCCCACTCAGCCACTTGTTTGGCTTTCATGGCTTCTGCGAACTCCCTCCCAAAGGTTAGCTGTGTCAAGGACACGTTGTCTAGGATGACCTCACCACTCACCTGCCTGAAGACCAGCTCCCTGGCTTCAAAGTGAGGATCTCAGTGGTGATGGATGGCAGCAGCACATGTTCCTCATAGTCCTCACTGATGCTGGTGAAGATGTAGGGGAGCTGGCTGATGATGGGCTGGAAGTAGAATACCAGGGTGATGTTGACATTCTGCAAATTTGCTGCCAGTGATGACTGGCACATTTTGGGATCTAGAGTGGCAATCAAAGGTAATTGGCTTCTGTAGCCAAGGGATGAGAAAGTGAGTCCCCTCTCCTACTACAATGTCCTGTATGTCATGGAATGGATCAAAGATCACTGCTCTGTGCCCACATCCACATTATATAAGGCAAAGTTCACCATGCCTCCTGCCATCAATGAGAAAAAGGCATCAATAAAAATGATATAAAAAGAATATGGGCAGAGGTAATAATAGACACCTTCCCACATATGGGGAAACAATCTGACATTCAGGTAACTGAAGCATATAGAACTCGAAATAATATCAACCCAATTAAAACCACACCCAGACAGATAATAATTAAGAGCTCAGAAATTCAGCACAGAAACAGCATACTAAAAGCCTCTAGAAAAAAGAAACAGATCACATTTAAAGGGAAACCCATCAGAATAAAGGCAAACTTCATTTCACAAACCATCAAATCAAGAAGAGTGTGGAGCAAAGTCCTACAAGTCTTGCAAGAAAACAAATTCCAATCCAGATTAATATACCCTGCAAAACTCTCTTTCAAGTATAATGGAGAAATAAAATATTTCCATGACAAAGAACAACTAAAGAATTTCATGAAGATAAAGCCAACTCTACACAGACTACTAAAAGATATTCTAGAGAGGGATCAAAATGGCCACAACTCCATGAATGATGTGGTTTGTATCTAGTTGTCCCCCCCAAAGCCTCATGCAGTCATGGGGTGGGGACTTCTAGAGTTTGAGATTAACTCATGATCCCCTGGGATTTCAGGTGATCCAAGGATGGGATTATGGATCTTAGTACTGCTGGGATTATGGCTGTTGCCTGAGGCCTAGCCTGAGACAGCCTGAATGTAATATAAAAGAGACACAGAGAGAAACTCTATTGCCATTGTTGGTGTTCAGCCACTGTAAATTGGATGCTCTCTTGCCTGTGCCATGCTGCCTTGAAACCTCCAGTAACTGTGAGCTGAATAAATCTTTTGTCCCTTCATTTTGGTTGTCAGATATCTGTTCATGAAAACTTTTTCTTATTTGATATTTTTGAATATATTAACCTTTTCAAATACTGCGTGAGTACTCTGAATTGATCATAGATTAGTACATATGGTATATTACATTCTGGCCTCTTAGTTGGATTCATGATTTAATGTTAATTTTAGAATATTGCTTTGAAAGATTTAATTTAATTTTGTATTAATATTTAATTAATTTTCTGGATATTCATTTTAATTTTTGTTTTATAATTTATATTGTATCTTTGACTTATAATCTACTTATAAGACATGGCATGATATTTTCTCCTAGTATTAGAATCTTTAAAAGCACATTTTTAGCTGGGCGTAGTGGTGCATGCCTGTAATCCCAGCACTTGAGAGGCTGAGGCAGGAGGATCAGTGCGAGTTTGAGACCAGCCTGGGCTACAAAAGTGAGCTCAAGGCCAGCCTGAACTGCATAGTAAGACCCTGTCTGAAAAAAAAAAAAAAAGTACATTTTCATTTTCAATCGACTTTATGTTATTTCTTCCTTGTGTTTTACATATACACACATATGTATATAAATATATAAAATATGTACATAACCTGACATAAGATTGATACTGTTTTGTGGAAATCTTCAATGATCTTTTAAATGGGTTTGTCTAATGTATTTTACATAGTCCTGCATAACTATCATTTTGAGAGCTCTTTGTTCTTTATCCAGCACCGTAAAGTAACTTCTCTTGCCTTCTGGATTATGGTCTTTGTTATTTTCTATTTGCTATGTCTGGAGGTATTAGAATATTTTGAGTTTGTATAACTGGAAAATATTTAACTTAAATTAAAATATTAATTAATATTAAAATATTAATTAATATTAAAATATTTAATTTTCAAAGATATATTTGCTAAGTATACAATTCAATGAGCACGAATTTGTTTTTCAGTCCTTTTAGTTTTTTTACCCACTTCCTCCTTCTTTTTTCTAATGTGGAATAAGATGCTATTTAATTTTGTTCTTCCATAGCTAATATTTTTTCCATGTGTATGATTTAATGATTTTTTTCTTTATAATCAGTTTTGAAGAATTTCATTTTTATGTATCTTGGTATGATTTTATTCATATTTCTTGTACAAAAGGTTCATTTTTCTTGGAAATATGGTGCTGTAATTTTAACTAAATTCAGAAATTTTGTATCTTTAAATATTTATTGGGGTCCGGCAGGATGGCTCAGTGGTCTAAAGC
>PVJA010016572.1:0-43165 GCA_004027025.1 Myocastor coypus
TGCCCACACTGCTGACTGAGGGTGCAACTTGCATCTGAGTCCATCATTAGTATCATATTATCAACAGCCTGGAAAGTTATGAAAATTTAAAATTCCACATGTGGTTTCTCCTGAATAAACATTGACTTTGTAACAACATCAAGCCAGCGAATGATAAAGTAAATCATTATGAATAAGGCATTCCTGTGTGTTTTGGCACCTGATTTTTCTGTAATGTCTCTCACCCATCTGGCTTATAAAGTGTTTACTCACGTCCTTTGATCTTCAGTTTCCTCTCTCCCCGTCCGTTGCTGCAGACTGACCATTAGCTTTTACCCTGACACTGTTTCACTTTTGCTCCTACTGAAGTACAAATTGATGATATCACACATGTCTCCTAATCCACTGGGTCTTTACAGACATGAATCACAGTTTACTGTAGTCCACGGTGACAGACACCAGTTAACTGCCACTTTCTAGAACCCACTGTCATCTGAGGATGGTGGAAAACATTTAAGTTTAGGCTCTCGGTTCTGAAACTTATCCTAGGCACTATTTTTTTTTTTTTTCATACCTGGAATCAAACTGAGGGCCTTGCACTTGCCAGGCAGGTGCTTATGTCACTGACCTATCTTCCCAGCCCTCTAGGCTTGTATTTTTATATGCTTTATTTTTGTCCCATTGTTCTCCAGGGTCAAATTCTTCATTCTCCCTTGTCTTTTCACCCTAGAGTCCTAAAAACTTCACTTTAAGACTCAGAGTTCACTGATCTCACAAGCTATTCTTCACTTCTCTTTTACATGTTATCTTGTCTGTATTACATGTATTAGAGACAAATGTGACCATGCACATTTACAACTTTATATGAGTACATATTTATGTATGCAGCTTTTAAGAATAGGAACATACTTCATATTTTGCTCATCATGAAGTCTTTATTTATTTATTTATTTATTTATTTAATGGAAGGGACTACAAGGTATTCAGGGTCTCACTACTAGAACACACTCCTAGAGACCCACCTGTTTACAGCCTCCCAAGAGCTGGGATTACAGGCTTATGCCTCCATGCCCAGTCTCATTTGCCTTCTCAGCGTGCCCTGGGGGTGGGGCCAGCACAGCAGGATGAAGTCTATTTTTTAGAGACCGAGTCTTGCTGTGCAGTTCATGTTGGTGTTGAACTCACTATGTAGGCCTGGCTGGCCTTGAGCTCCTGCAGATCCTCTTGCCTCCACCTCCGGAGCGCCAGGATCGCGGGTGTGCACCAACACACCCAGCTCATCAGGCAGTCTTAGCATCTCCCTTTCTTGTGAAATTAGGTACTGTAAATTTTTGCAAAGAAAGCAATGTAGTGAACAATAAGTTCTAGACAACTGTATCATCTCTAACAATAGCAGCAACATATAATATGTAAACATGCTGCCTAAGAATTGTATACAATTCTCAATATTTGTCAGGCTTAGAGCAATGTAGGAATCTGAATCTGTCACAACCCCTACCCGTTCAGAACTAACTGAGAAATAGACTTCAGCTACAGAGAACGATCAAAACACAGATGGGAAGGCCTAGTTGGAGCATAGGTTAAACTTGATTACCTCTTTTTAAACTTTCTTTTCTAATTCTGGACTTGCTTGCTGGCAAAGTGAGACATTTAGAAAACTTGCTGTGTAGATTTGTAAGCTGAGAGAAATACTCCACTCTCCGCACTCTACTCACCCAAAGCAAAAGGCCGAATATGCTCAGTGGATGGGTTACTGAATTTTCTGTTCCTATAACAAATGGCTGAGACCATCAATTTATAAAGAGAAAAGGCTTAGTTTGGCTCCCAGCTTTGGAGGGTGGAGTGTGTAATTCGTTGCCACTCATTGCTTCGGGCCCCTCATGGGTGAGAACCTTGAGAGAGGCAGCTTGTGTCCCACAACACTACTTATACCATAGCAAGGATGCAAAAGCAGGTGGAAGAGCCTGGAATCCCCTTGGACAGCATGCTGCAGGCCTCCTCTGAGGCCCTTAGGAGCACTGCTATTTTCCAAGAGGAGCACACTGGCATTCGAGGGACACTTACCCAGGTCATTTTGGCAGGATTACTTACACTAATCTGAGAAATACAAATCTATGTTTGTCTACCTTTTTCATCCACTAATTTACTGTTGTTCCTACTGAGATAACTCAGTAGGAGAAGAAAACTATGTACAGCTTCCTGTTTACTGATGTGCTTGTGACTTATAGCTTGTGGAAATGCAGAGGTAGTGGAACCAGAGCATGGACTGACTCACAGTTCTAAGATGCTCTGGGCCACTGCAGATGCTTGTCACGAGTGGCATCTTCCTAAAACAACTTTCTGTACTTTTTTAGGAGATGCTCACACTCAAAAATAATATTTTAATAATATAAACTTACTAATGTTTCAGAGATGCCATGATGTGCTATTAAAATGTGAAAAAAGATATGGGAACAGTTATTTTCTATTTTGAGAGATTTATAAAAACAGACAATAACGTTCATTTTACTATTTTTTGCTTTGAAATATTAGAACTATTTTCATAGGATTGCTATCTAGCTGAGATGTTTATTTTTATTATAAAGTTAATTGAATATACATTTGTAGTTCTAAGTTTTATAACCAAAGTTTTTATAGTCCCAACAGTGTCAATGAGAAAAACTGCACAAAATATTTTAGTTCTACTATACCCTCCAAAGTACAAGTTTTATTACTTTGACCAGTAGAAACATGAAAAGAAAAAAATTATACTGTCCTGTTTTATAGATGTAATATGAAAACACTAAGAGTGCACCTATTTTAAAACATGACTTAGAATCAAATATGTGTGCACATTTTTGAAGGGAAAAAAAATAACTTGTCCATACTGTGAGGTCCTTTCTAATGGAATGTCATGAAACACCCGGCAAGTTCTTGTTCAAGTCCCTTAATGTTGGGAAATGACAGAGCAGAAAAACAAGTGAGTCTTAACCCAGAAATACACCACACTGCCACAGAAGTAGATGAGTCACTTTATCCTTGGCTTCTGTCAGGCCTCCTGTTTTCTTTCCCATCCCATGCTGAATAGTTCAGAGTATTTTTGTCCAGCAGAGCCCAGTATTTTCATTATTGAACACATTATTTCTTTTAAGTGAGTTTCTTCTCTTCAGTAGAATACACAAGGGAGAAGCCAAGTGTTTTCTTTATTCATTTTACAGCTGAAAGACCTGACATGCTCCAGGGAGCTTTAGAACAGCATGTGTTCTGAGGGTGCTTTGTTGCATTGCTACCTTCTCACCTTCACCCCCAAAATTTTCTAGAAATACTCACCCTTACCACCAACTCTCCCAGGTCCCTGTAATGGGAACTCACAGACCTGCTTTCTGCACATAACAATACATTTCACCCTCTTATATCTTTCCCCAAACACTGATTTTATGCTGTGTCTCCTGCATTCTGGTAGAATAAGCCATTACCAAGTTTTCTTTTGAAAGGAATTCATATTATATTCCCTGAAAACATAAACATCTTGCAGATTTCTGCTCTCTTCACTTTTGTCACTTGTAAGAGTAAATGTTAATGCCCTCAGGAAGAAAATCTTATTTAAGGAAACAAAGAAACATGATACAGTTTTTTTGCTTTACTATTTGTTATGTGACAATGAATATTAGAGAACAAAACAAAAATAAACCATAGCCAGAGCTAAAAGTGCTCGACAACTGCACGGGTCATTTCAAATTATGAATCCAAAGTGTTCAGGAACTATGTGGTGATTAAAAATGCAAATTCTAAAGATCCATTATATTATACCATGAAGTGGGGAGGATAAAACTTTTTTTTTTTTTTGGTCTTTTTGAGACAGGGTCTCACTATGCAGTTCAGGCTGGCCGTGAGCTCACTTTTGTAGCCCAGGCTGGTCTCGAACTTGCTCCAACCCTCCTGCCCAGCTAGGATAAAACTTTTGTGTTTTTCTTCAAGCAAAAATATTAACAACTAGCACCACTAGAGTTCTCTTCCAGACTTGGAGCTCTAGAATACAAAAGTTTCTATAGGTGGACATGATTACCCTGTTGTTTTAGTTACTTTTTACTTGTTGCTGGGACAGATACCTGACACTCAAAATGAAGGAAGGAAAGGTTTATTAGCTCACAGTTACTGGAGGTTTCAGTCCATATTCAGCTGGCCCAAGGCTGAGTAGAGCAGGACAGAGAGCATCCAGTTCATGGCAGTGGAACAGCAACAAAGTGGTGACAGAAGCAGCCAACCAAACATGGCAGCAGAGCAACAGCACTAGTCTGTCTCTCTGTCTTTATTTTCCTATCAGGCTCTCTGCCTTAGGATATCTGCCCAAGACCACACCCATAGTCCCAGCCTTACTCAGACCGATAAACCCATCAGTACTAAAACACATAATCCCAGTGACTCATGAGTCAACTCTCAATTTATAGAAGTCCCCGCTCAATGACTACATGAGGATTTGGGGGGACAACTAGACATAAACCATAACATTCCGCCCCTGAGCCCCCAAAGTCTCATACATATCCCTTTTTACAAAAGACATTTTAGTCCATCTGGAAGAGTTGCCAAAGTCCCAATAGTTTTAGCACTGTTGAAAAGTCCAAATCCCAAGTCTCCTCCAAGATCCAGTGCAAACTCTCAACTGTGAGCACCTGTACAATAGAAAAGTTAAACATATCCAACATTCAAAGGCATAAGATAAACATTACAATTCCAAAACTTGCAAACAACAGGGCAATACAAAACATTGGGACCAATATATGTCCAAAATCCAGCAGGATAAACATTAAATATCATAGTTCCAACTGGAACACCCAAAGCAGTCTGCACTGAGTTGTGAGCTCCATGCAACTCCGCTCCTGCGGCACTCTTGGTGGTAAATCCCATGGCTTTTCTCTTAGGCCGGCTTTGCTCCCTCTTTGCTCGATCTACATTCCTGGCTTTTCCAAACTTCTGGAGTTTCTACTGAACAGGCTTCTCACACCCAGCTTTACACACTTCCCTATCAGGGGCACACTGCCTGGCCTCCCAGACTTTCTTCTGAAATCGAGGTGGAAGCCTTCCTAACCTCAGAATTCCCACATTCTGCATACACCTATCTGAATAATGCCAAGTGTTGCTGCCAGCTGGATTAATTATTACAATCCACATTGTATTAATTATTACAATTAATTATTATAATACTTATTAATTACAATAATTATTAATTATTACAATTAATTATTACAATCTACATTATATTAATTGTTACAATCCACATTGTCCATTTGGCAACCAGACACTTTTCTTTAATCTGGAGATACAAGGACATTCTCATTCTTAATCATTTTACAACTTAAACATTATAACATCAGCTTACTAATCCCTAAAAACCATTATGAAGTTTATCAGTATTACATTATGTTGCAACCATAACACTCTGCCCTCCCCCAAAGACTTATCCACATGCCTTTTTGCGAAAAGCATTTAATCTATCTGCAAGAGTTGTCAAAGTCCTAACGGTTTAAGTATTGCTGAAAAGTCCAAGCCCCAAGTCTCCTCCAAGATGTAAGGCAACAGTTTAGCTGCAAGGCCCTCTCTACAAGTGAAAGTTAAGCACTTTTAGCATTCAGTGGAACAAGATAAACACCTTCATTCCACAAGTCACAAACAGGAGAGTTCAAAGGATTATGACCAAAGCACGTCCAAAATTCATCTGGTCAAACATCAAGTCCTATAGTTCCACATGCAGCATCTGAGGCAATCTGTGACACAACTTGAGTTCCAAATGGCTTGGATGGCTCCACCCTCATGGCCTTGGCTCCCAGGCCTTCTTTCTTGTACCTCCTCTGCTCCCTTGCAATCTTCCTCTCCAAACTTCTAGAGACTCCACTGCACCTTTGGTTTCACCCTCACAGGTTCACACTGTGCTTCCACAAGCACGCTCTCTGGCATCCCAGGCTTAGGGAAATCAAAGTAGAAGCCTTCTTAACCCCACATTCGCTCCTTATACATGCATCTAAAACCAGTGCCACATGGATGATGTCTTTCACTCCTTGCTACTGACATGCAGGATCACAGGACTTTGAGGCTTTCTCTTCAAAGCAGTCCTTCACTTTTGCAGTTCCAAGGCTGCAAAAGTTAGAGACTCACTAATTCTTGTTTGGCCTTCCAGTATCTTTTATATTCTCTAGTTCCTTCCCCACAATCAAGATCTTCTCAACTCTATCTTTGCAGTCCACAATTTTATTGGAGCATCCTTTCTGGCCAAACTCACAACATTTTAAATTATTTTACTGCGCTGTTTGCTCTTTATTTTTAACAGAAATCTGGCAAAAAATCACCAAATGGCAACCATGCCACAGGCTTAACATCAATTGCCTTGAAATTTCTTCTGCCAGTTTAATTGGTCCACTTCCTTTAATCTCAGTCTCAGGAAAAATCTCTGAACACAAGCAAAATGCTGACAAGCATTCTATGTAGTCATATCATGCGTTATCTGGAGTGCGACAGCCAGTGCAGTCCTTCTTCTCCACAGAAACCTCCCAATCCTGATCTTTACCAGTTTTCTGGTGCTCTGAGCTCTGACAAGACTCTCCCACATCAAACTGTCCCACCACTACTCTTCCAGGTAGTGTCTCTGAGCCTTTCCAATCTCTTCCCACAAGTGCCTCTGAAAGGCTCTTGAACCACATATTAGAGTCACAGAACTTCTCTAGGATAAAATTCTCTTAGCCTTCTGCTGTTGCTGAGACAAAATATTCAATGCCTAAAATTAAGAAAGGAAATGTGTGTTGAGTTCACAGTTTGTGGAAGTTTCAGTCTATAATCACCTGGATTTGGGGCAGAACGGCATGGTATAGGGGCAACAACTTGTGGTAGTAGAAAACAGCAAAAGTAGCAAGTGCAAAAAAGGTGGGAAGAAAGCCTCTTTTTTCTGCCTTATATTGTAAGCAGGCTAGCCCCAAGGATGGGGCTGGTGTAGTACTCATACCATCACTGTGCCTTCCTCTTATACAGGATGAGAACGTTTACAAGGTAAGAAGCCTAATCCTTCATTAAGACACTTGGTTAAACATCTAAGCTTCTCAAATGGACATACTATAGCAACCATTACAGGATGGAACATTGTAGTTCAGTATGTTATACCGAGTATTTCTTTTTCAACATTTTCAATAAAAATAATGAGATTGTTGACCCATATGTAGAGTCTTGGAATAAAGGAGGACATAGAATCCCAAAAGGGGTGGGATTCTGTTTTAAATGATGCATACCTGATTGTCATATCCTAAATAACAGTAACGATTTTGCTGGTTTTTGCTGGATTCCAGGATTTTAACAGTTTACCTCTCTTTTTTTTTATTTTTTTTTTATTTTTTATTTTTTTTTTTATTTTTTTGAGACAGGGTCTCGCTATGCAGTTGAGGCTGGCCTTGAGCTCACTTTTGTAGCCCAGGCTGGTCTCGAACTCGCACCAATCCTCCTGCCTCAGCCTCCCAAGTGCTGGGATTACAGGCATGAGCCACCACACCCAGCTACCTCTCTTTTTTGCTCCTTCCCTTTCTTCCTTTGTGTCTTTATTCACAAGCCATGTTTGGCTTCTTTTTGAAACTTTTCTCTTTGGTGGTATCACTAATATAAGGGGCAATGAGTAGAAACTAGACAGAAGTCCCTGTTCTTTCCTCTTCTTGGTTCAGAGCTTCTCTATATTCACCAGCTTCTTCTTCACAACTGTACACCTGTCTGGTCCTCTTTCGCATTCTCTGCCACATAGTGTCTGTTTGTGCCAATGGACTGGGAAAAAAAGTACCATTTCTAAGAAGGTGCAATTAAGCACAGTTTGTGTTTTTCCTGTTGCTGCATTAAACTTGGAGGCAATAAGTTAAGACAGAACAGGATACTGGGATGAAACAAGGCTGGTTCTTAAATGTGAACACTGAGACACTGGGTTGCTCATTGATCCACAATAGACTGTGGCAGTGACAAGATTGTGGCCTCTGTAAAGTCACTAAGAATTTGAGAGTGTTATTTGATTTCCATGTGTTTGTGGAGTTTTTCAGATTTCTTCTATCATTAATTTCCAGTTTCATTGCATTATGATCAGATAATGCATGGATAATTTCAACTTTTTTTGAGTTTACTTAATCATGCTCTATGTGCTAGTACATGGTCTATTTCAGAGAATAGCCCACATGCAGCTGAGAATATGTATTCTGGTGTTGTTGAGTGGCACATTCTGTGAAGGTCCACTGTCCATTTCTTCACATTTTTCATTTATTTCTGTTATTTCTTCACTTTTTTTTCTTTTTTGTCTAGTTGATGTTCCTCTTTGTGATGAGATGATAAAGTTCCCCATTGAAATATTGGTATTACTCATTTGACTTTTCATGTGTATTAAAATTTGTCTATATATTTGGATGCTTATATTGGGTACATTTATAATTATGAACACTATCTCCTTTTCTTGGAGTTTTCCCCTATACAGCAAAAATTATAGTGCTCTGTAAAAAGAGATTGAAGAGGATTTCAGAAAATGGAAATTCCTTGCTCATGGATAGGAAGATCCAACGTTATGAAAATGGCCATATTTGCAAAATTGGCATATAGATTCAATGCAATCCTGGTTGAAATATCATTAGTATACCACACAGATCTAAAGAAAACATTTTTAAATTTCATCTAGAACCAGAAGAGTCCTAGAATAGCAAAAACAATCCTGGGAAACAAAGGAAAGGCAGGAGGTGTCACAATCCTGCTTGAAATTATGCTACAAAACTACTGTGATAAAATCAGTACAATGCTAGCAAAAATTAAAAAATAAATAAATAAATAAATAAATAAATAAATAAATAAATAAAAGACCTGAGGTTGGGACAGATTAGAAAATGAAGACACAACTTAAATTTGACAAAGCCATCTTAACTTTGACAAAGAAGACAAACAGATTCACTGGAAAAAAGTATCTTTTCCTTTTTTTTTTTAAGCAACATCAGTAGGGAGGTGGGTCATGCCCACACACTGTACTCTGTAGAACAATTGTGAGGACGATATGCAACATGTCAACTTTCAAAAAAAAGAAAGGGGAAAACAAAAAAAAAGTAATGTTGATTTAAAAGGGTTAATGTTTAATTGTTTGATCAATCTTATATACCTATATGTATTAATCTAAACTGATCTGATGATGAAAATATGTAATATAACCATTGTTAAATTTAAACAATAAAAGTATTAAATTTTAAAAAAGTATAGCCTTTTTAATAAATGGTACTGGTAAATCTGGTTTTCCACATGCCAAAAGTTAAACCTAGACCCATGTCTCTCACAATGCAGTAAAAGACTGTCAAAATGGTTCAGAAATTTAAATATTGAAAGAGAAACACTAAATCTACTGGACAGGAATGTAGGTAGGTTCTTAAAGACATAGAGGTAGGTAGAGAGTTCATGAACAAAAACCAAACTGCAGGGCAAATACTTCAAACAATCAACAATCCAGATCTTATCTTTTTAAAATGTTTCTGCACATGAGGAGAAATCATCAACAGAGGAAGAAGAAAACCCTTGATTTGGGAAAAGAAAAATTAACCAATTGTCCCTCAGACAAAGAACTTCTATCTAAGACATACAAAGAATTTTTTTAAAATCCCAAAATTAAAAGATCCAACCAAAAATGGGCCATTTGTACTTCAATGAAATACACTTCTCAGATGATGAATATACATTTCTAGCTGAAAAAATATAAATGGAAAATAAATATATGAAAAACTGGTCATCATCACTGGTCATTTGAGAAATGCAAATTAAAACAACACTGAGATTCCATCCTATACTACAAAGAATGGCTATCATCAAGAAGTCAACCAGTAACAAATGTTGGAGGGCAAGTGTGGAAAAAGGGATGCTTGTCTACTATTGGCAGGAATGTAGAGTGGTGCAACTATTATGGAAATCAGCATAAAGTTTCCTCAGAAAACTAGGAGAGGTCCCAGTTCATCCAGCTTTTCCACTCCTGGGCATTTTTCCAGGAGAACTGAAAACATCATATCACAATAACATTTGTATACCCATATTTATAACAATGTAATTTATTATAGTTACATCTTAGAAAAAATTCCTCAGATGCTCATCACCTGAGGAATGGATGAAAAAGATGTGATATTTTTATACAACGGAGTATCATGCAGATATTCAAAACTATAAACACAAGGGTTTTATAGGTAAATGAATGAAACTAGAGACCATACTCATAGGTGAAATAAATCAGATCTACATATGCAAACATTGTACTGTTTCTCTAGTGTAAGAACATGACAGTATAAATAAAATCTGAAAGGTACAATAGATACTGTGAAAGTGAAAAATAGTGTTCAAAAGGAAGGAACAACCAGGATGAGGGAAAAGAGAGAAAAAAGAAAGAAGCAAGAAGGGAAAAAGTTATACACACACACACACACACACACACACACATACAGAGGACACAGAGGATAGCTTGGATAACTGTACTGCTGATTTCTGATGGTGTATTGAAAGGAGCCATTAGTTCTTCATTTTTTCCTCTTTTCTTTTAATTTTGTATAACTTTTTTGGGAATAATTATGGTTGCTTATATCTGGTAACCCAAACAACTAATTTAAAGACAACAACATGCAATATAAAAACCATTGTTGAATTTCTACGATCTTTTAGTGAATTTCTATCATTTCTAATGTATTTTTTACTGTATTTTATTCTTTTTAAAAGAATAATTTAAGCGGGATGGCTCAGTGGTCTAAAGCGCCTGCTTGGGAAAGCTTGGGTGGCTTCAGGTACCGCGGTTCGATCCCCGGCACCACATGCTGCGCCAGCCCTGCCCTCGGGGCGGGCTGAGCCGGCAATAAAAATGAATGAATAAACAAACAAAGGTTCTGAAACAAGCAAAAGATAAATAAATAAAATTTAAAAAAATAAATAAATAAAAGAAGAATTTAAGCTGAGCGTGGTGGCGCATGCCTGTAATCCCAGCTCTTGGGAGGTTGAGGTAAGAGGATCAGTGCGAGTTTGAGACCAGTCTGGGTTACAAAAGTGAGCTCAAGGCCAGCCTGAACTGGATAGGAGACCTTGTCTCAAAAAGACAAAAAATAATAATAATTTGAAGATGTTTGACACAGCAGTTGGGTTTTCCTGTCTTATATATCATCTCTACACCTTCTGATCCTGGAGAAATAGGACACCCAGCTAATAGTTTGGCCCCATATCTCTCATGAGTCTTTGTCTGTGTGGCTCTTCCTAGCACCAACTTCCCTGGCCAGATATGAGGAGTATACTGAGCTGTCAGTTTTACTATCCTATGTCCAGAGTTATGGAGAAATAATCAGCTTTATTCAAACACATGAATGGGATTTCTCTGAAAAGGTTTACTTTTATTATTATAAAAGTAAAGAAAAACAGAAGGCAAACACTTGCACACATGAATTTTTTAAAAAGTAGTTAATATATGTTTTTGCATAATACTTCTGCATCTATTCATGAGTGTGATGGAGCAGCCAGTGAAGTAGAAGCTAGAGCCAGGCTGTTAAGGAAGAAAGCTAAGGCCCCTGTCTTTATAGGGTACACATTCGGGTGATGGAGACAGGCATAAAGGTAAGCATTCAGGAAGAAACAGAGGAGTGGTAAGAAAATGAGTGGGTGAATAAAAGCAACCCTTATATATTAAGTCATCTTTAACCTGTAGAAAAAGATGCATCTGTGTAATAAGGACCAACCAGACTCCTATTAACAGGAAAAGCAAAGATGCAGTTTAGGAAAGAACTTGATTGTCACAACACACTGTTGTCTGTATTTTGCAGGGTAGGAGGGTAATTTGCCTGGCTAGAAGCTAGTATAGGCTGGAGTAGATAATTTATTTGCATATATATATATATATATATATATATATATATATATATATATATACAGGATCTGACTACACAGCTTAGACTCAGAGTGATCCTCCTGTCATAGCCTCTCCAGCACTCAGATGACAGGCACACACCACCATGTCTGCTTTCAGTGGCCAGCATGGCACAGGGTTGGCATAGTATGTGGTAACAAGAATCAAACCTGGGAACTTATGTTTGCCAGGCAGATGCTTTAGTCCACTGAGCTATCTTCCTGGCTCCATAAATTTTCTTTTAATCTTTAGACTACAACATTTAAAATACAAAAAGCATTTATATACTCTTGTAAAATTTTGTGTAGATTAGCTATGGAATTACCTGAACGACCTTTCCTGTGTTCTGCTTGCCAATTTTCTTCTTTGATTCTACTTTATGTAGGTTCAGTCTGCACCATTTCCTCATTCAAATTTTCTCAAGGAAAAAAAGGCATCTACTCAGCCAAGCCATGAATGAAATGATGAATATGGTGAAAGATTTTGAGAAATGATCATGGTGCTAGGCTGAAAGAAAGAAAAAAAACATTATATAGTTAACTATAAAAATGTAATAATTCACAGCTAGCAATCAATTCTATAAAGCCATGTGTCCAAAGAACTCTTTCAGATTGATTCAGCTGAGTCACCTAAACCATTTGGACCCAAACCTGACAGAGACTATCAAAGGTCTGATGATTTTGTGGAGTAGCTGCGGTAAAGACAACACTTAGAAGATGATTTTGAACACAGGCCACATTTCTCACAGTGACAAGCCCAGAACTTCATCCTTTCTTCCTCAAATCCACTTTGCAAAGCATTTGGTGACCACCTCCTGGGAAACAGGCTGAGCACTGTATATTAGTCAACTCTTTGTTGCTCTAGTGAAAGCCTGTGGAAATCTTTTGCAGAAAGAAAGATTATCTCTGGCTTACAGTTCCAGAGGAATCAGTCAATGTCTGGTTACAAAGCATGGTGGAAAGACTTGGCAGGAGACAGACCCTCACTTAACAGAGGCCAGGAGCAACAGAACCAGAAAGGAAGAAATTGGGCACCAGAGATGGTCCTCAAGGGGACATCTTCAACTATGCCCCACATCCTACATCCATCACCCCCTAATAATGGCATCAGACTATAATCTCATCAGTGGATTGATCCACTTGATAAAGAGTCCTCATGATCCAATGACTTCCTCCAACTTCCACCAGCTGAAACCTGAAACTTTGCCACAAGCCTTTTGAGGGGACATCTGATATCCCAAGCATGACAACTATAATTATGGACTGGAAAGAGCATAGAAGGATAGAGAGTAGGTTCTGAAATGTAAGAAAGAAGCAAAAGTGAGGCACTGGCTCTGGGAAAGAACAGCATGGGAAACTTCAACAGTGATTACTTCCGTGAAGTTTACTCAAGCAAAGCCTACTTCCTCTTATCTTCTTACAACCCTGAGCTCATCCACTCATTTATTGAAAGGTCAAAGGTTACAGTCTTGTGACTCTGACTAACTTTTCAGTTAACAGACTTCCAACAGGTCCAAGTCTGCCCAGATGGGAGGGGAAAGGAGGCAGAGTTGATGATGAACCCCCATAATGAGGATCCTTCCAGGGGCTCAGCTCAGGTCTTCTTTTCTGAGCCTCAGATTTTGCTTTAGTTACTAGGTCAAATGCTTATCACTTTATTTCCAACATGATTGGGAGAGAGTAGTTTGGAAGGTAGAGGATGGGAAAAATAGCATCTCCTAAGGAAAAGAAGGAAACCTCACTGTCTTCCCCTAATGGTTCTAGGGTGGTAGCTCATAGATCTGATCTTCCTCTCCTCTTCTGGATGCAGTACCTGCTTGGAACTTAGAGCTAGGTAACAGCTCACTCATCTCTGAAGTAAATGAGGCTACACCTATCCTTCACTGACCATCTAAGCAACTCACAGCACCTTCAGTAATGTGGATGGGAGTCAAATACACCATCTTATTAGCTATGGGTGAACAAGGCTGAGACCAAGGCCATTCATTAATTTTGCTCAGACCAACTTTAATTTCTCATTTTACCTATAATGAGGCAAATATCTTTGATATGGAAAGAATGAGTAGTTTAAAAGGAGGCTATAATACTTTAAGGGGTTTTTGTTTGTTTTTGTTTTTGGTGATTTTAAATGGAAGCCTAACTTAAAAATGTATGGTTATGTGAATTAGTAAGGTACAACTCTTACTATAATTGCAAATATATTCATGAAGTTATTTGAAACTTTTCCCTGAAATTTGTCATTATAAAGAAAAAATAACCTCAAATGTTTCAAATTAGTTCCTGTTGGAAATTCCTGAATTTCCATGTGTTTCCAGTAAGGTCTGATTTTGAGATAATTTCTGGGGGAAAAAAAAAAAAAAGAATCTGGGTAGCTCATAAAAGCAGGTAATATGTACATACCTGTGTGAGAAAAGCTAAAACATTTCACAGCTGGTCAGTGTAAAAAGTGAATTGTAGGTTTTACTTTACAGACACACCTGTATGTCTTAAATAATGCATATCTATATTATTCACTGGAGGGTTTTCATGCAGTATGAAATTCCTAACTGTAAGAAAAATAAAGGGCCAGCCAGATAGTTCAGCAGACTAAAGTGCCTACTTCAGCAGAGCACAAGACTGGGGTTCCATCTCTGGCATGCCCTGCCCACTCCACCCACAAGGCATGCTAAGATGGCTATTGAGACTGGACATTGGGGAATGCGTGTAATCCCAGTGCTTAGGCAGCCGAAAACAGGAAAATCACTACAAGCTTGATCAAGTAGTGAGACCCTCAAAACCCTGTAAACCCTTTCCTAAAGTGCAAAAAGAAAAAAAATATATATATATATGTATATATATATGTATATATATATATATACATATATATATATATTTTAATAACATTAAGTAAAACTGTTTGTAAAGTACATGTTGGGCTGGGGAGATAGTTCAGCAGTCTCACTGCCTGCCTAGCAAGCACAAGGACACAGGATCGATCCCCAGTACTGCATTCTGTGCTGGCCGTGGAAACTGGTCATGATGCTACACACCTGTGATCCCAGCACTGGGGAGGCTGAGATGGGAGGACCACTATGAGTCTGAGCTGTGTTGTGAGATTAGGTACCAAATAAACACCTAAATGATTTTTAAAAATAAGTAAATAAAGTACATATTCTCCATCACAATAGATTTTTCTGCAATACATCTTATTCAGACAGCAGAGAAAATCATTGTGAGTTTTATCAGACATGCAATAAATTCTGTGAGAAAAACAAATTCTACATAATGTAGGTCTCAAGAAAGTTTTCTTTGCAGTTGTTCTAATCTCCTCTCCCACCATCTGACCACTGCCCTAGCCTCCGAGTTCACCTGTCCCCACAGTTTTAATGGAAACATCAATTAGGAGGAGTGTGCCTGCGTGTACATCCATGTTAACTTGTGCGTGTTGATGAGTGTAACACTGTGTGCGCGCACAGGTGTAGCAAGATGCACGTTCTGCCTTTAAGAAGTATTGGAAGAAGTGAAGAAAGGCAAATGGGTGGAGAATAAAGGAAGAAGAGTTTCTCAAAGGCAGCTCTAAACTTTCAAAGCAGGATGGACATCAAAGCTGCAGTAGCAAATGCACTCCTTCGCTTAACCCCGAAGTGTAGCTTCTGTTTTTGCAGCAAAGTCTTCTATGAAGCAGAATTTGCAAAGTAACACAGGTGGAAAACTCACTTACTGTCTTTATTTATTTATTTATTTAGAAATTTTTAATATTTTTTTTTCTTGTTTCAGAACTTTTGTTTGTTTATTTATTTTTATGGCCGGCTCAGCCTACCCTGAGGGCAGGGCTGGCGCAGCATGTGGTGCCTGGGATGGAACTGCAGTCCCTGAAGCTGCCCAAGCTTTCCTAAGCAGGAGCTTTAGACCACTGAGCCATGCTGCTGGGCCCCAGTCTTTAAAGCACTCAGAAGTGGCCGCAAAGCCTGAGTTCACTGGCTCCCATTCACAGCCTCTCTGCATCCTGCTAAGGGAAAGGACAGCAGGGAGGCTCAGAAAGCCGCAGTGTCTAGGGCAGAAATCTTGACGTGGAAAAGGAAAGCAAAGTTGAGAGTCTGGACCCCTCCACACGGGAGGTAAAGGGCAGGTGTTTGGCTGGAGGGGAATATTTTACTGCAAGATATTTCCTCACTCCTACCATTAAATCCCTAGTTTGGAGTGGGAATGAGGAAATGACACTTTAGCAAATGGAAATTTGAGAAAATATTACTTACAAGGATATAGAAAAACTATGAAGTGAAGCTGTACTGGAAATAGAGAGCTCAAAGCACCTGTAGGTGTTATTCGCTTGCATTTTTCCCTCTCTATACCTGTAATTTCCGGCTTGGATCCCAAGTACTCTATCTCCTGATGCAAGTGGCTTTTGTCCCTGAATGGCTGGGTCCCGACACATGGGAACCATGGATTATTTATATTCAGAAGCCTCCACGGAACCCAGAAACCCTTGCCACACTGACACAAATGTTTAGATGGAACAGATTCTAGGAGCTGTTGTGGTGTGAGCACCAAATTAGTTGAGCAATTCAGGTCTCAGGAAACTCAGCGACTACTTGCCCTTATCTCCAAGGGACAGTCACTTGGGCCTGTGGATCTCAGCTTCTCTGGTAGACAGATAGCAGGCTGCCTTAGATGGTAGCATAGACTCCCTCCACCTTCAGTACGCTGTGCTAGAAGACTTTCTTTAGGAAAGTGTAAAAATTATGTGCCAATTGAAGTTTTCTTCACATGGTCTATAAACACAGTGGAAATCCCTCATTAAATATACACAAGATTGTTATTTTGAACAGTAAAATAATGATGCAGCAGCTAGCTCACCTGCACATGGTTCCTAGTATCTTTTGCTTTCTGTTAAAGTAAAAAACTTCAGTTATTTTTATCTAGTGCAGACTATTTCCTTAAACAGACAATTTTTTTTCTTTTTTCTGGAGTACAGAAGCTCAGTCTAATCCAATAAGGTAATATTTTGAAAATATTACTAAAAGAACATTTTGTTGTACTGCAATGACCTTTAATGTGTGTGTGTGTGTGTGTGTGTGTGTGTGTGTGTGTGTGTGTGTGTGTATCTATGGAGGCATTCCTGAATTTTGAATAAGAATTTTCTCATATTTGTAAGCCCTAGTAGTTCTTTTCTTGTAACCTATAGTTAAAATAAAACCTGGGCCTGGTGGAATGGCTCAGTGGTCTAAAGCACCTGCTTGGGGAAGCTTGGGTGGCTTCAGGGACCGCGGTTCGATCCCCGGCACCACATGTTGTGCCAGCCCTGCCCTGGGGGAGGGCTGAGCCGGCCATAAAAATGAGTGAATAAACAAACAAAGTTTCTAAAAAAAATAAAATAAAATAAAATAAAATAAAACCTAAGTACTCAATATTCACATATGGTATTTTGTGTTCCTAGCTGTTCTTTTTTTCAACGGTCAGTTTAGCCTACACTGGGGTTGGGGCTGGCGCAGCATGTGGTGCTGGGGATCAAACCTCAAACTGAGGTTGCTGAGGTTGCCTAAGCTTGCCTAAGCAGGTGCTTTAGATGGCTGAGTCATCTCACCAGCCCCTCTAACTGGTCCTTAAGGCATTTCGAAGCATCTGAATAATCTACATGAGCAATGATGATATTCATTTATTAAATTTAAGCCAATAAATTATATATATATATATATATATATATATATATATAGCATTTTCAAAAGAGAAGGAAAGTGCCAATAAGAACATTCAGAGAAGTTGTGATATTTTCAATTTCAAAATAAATCTGTCTATAGATAAAAAGAACTATAATTAACACATTTAAAGCATGGTCATCTGATATGCCATCCAAATCATCCTTTGAGATAAACAGTGCTTAAATAGTTAGGCTTACTGAATCAAAGTTGTTTTAGAGATGGTGTCTAGTGTCAGATATTTGACACCTTTTCACTAGAACTGGCAAAAATTTGCTATTTGTAGGCACAAGGCCAGGACCACTGGAACATGAGGGTCAGCAGAAGGTTGAAGGCTGTAGTGGTGAGGAAAGGCTGCCGGAAACTCCACCAGCTGGGAGGCCTGGCCTTAGTCAACTGACCACAGAGAGGTTTGAGGGGTTAAATCTGCAAATTAGCAGGCAACAACTTTCAGCAACAGCGGCTTCTTCCAAGATCTTGATGTAGCTCAGATTCCATGAGAGGCTGTTGGGCGTTCCGGGAACCAGGGGCTTCCTTAATTTATAAGTGAGAAGCAGATGTTAGGACACGTTGCACGTGCCTCCCAGATGGCCGCTGAGAGTCCTCCTGGGGCAGGGCAATCTGTGCCACTGCTATGTGACCCTGTAGTTCCCTCCAGAGACTTATTTCCACTTCGGTGCGCTGTAGCAGTCCTGGACCCTTGTGATTCCCTCCGAGGGAAGTGTTCAACTTAAAGACCACAGGGGAAAACCTGCTCTCCTTTACATCAGAGAAACTTTTAAAACTGGGAAGTTGGTAATGATTCGAGGTGTTTTGCATTGGGGTCGCCCTAGCCTAAGGAATGATTGGGAAGGGAGGGGCTCAGGTCCCGGAAGCAGATCTTTTAGCTACTACCCACAGCAGTTAGAAAGTCATGGATTTTTCCTTCTACTTTCTTAGAATTGAAAATTAGAGGAAACAAAAGGAACAGAGTAAGGAGTAGTAATGGCAAAGCTACCTGCATACTAATAAGAACCAATCTTCCCCGCTCCATATTTTTCTCCTAAAACAAATTTCTAAGATGAGGTCTATGGGAGTGAAAGGTTATTTTAGGAGACACAGTGACTACATGTATGCGTAGTTCTCATTTAATTATTATTTAAGCAGGAAGACAAAAATATATGAACACAAAGTTTTTAAAGCTGGGGGCGGGGCGTAAAAATAACGGAGCGAAGTTCTCTTCAAGAGCACTCTTTCTCGCCTTTTTAAAGCAGAGGAAGTTCCGGAGGTTTGGATTAAGTGTCAGATCATGGGCACTGGAAAAACCCGCTTAAGGCCGAGGGAGGCCGCCGGCTCACACACAGCCGCGGAGCTCGCAAGCCGCAGGCCGACCTGCCCCGGGCACAGCAGCGCTCTGGGCGAAGCGACGCGCCAGGAAGAGCCCGCGGCTGTCCAGCGGCCCCGCCACTCGGCTGATGGCCGGGAGAAGTTAGTCACCCGGAGCCCGAGGTCGGCTAGTGGCAGAGCTCAAAAAAGGCTGGGGAATGAGGAGGCAGGAAGGAAACAGTGTACCCGGAGGGCTGGGAAGAAGGGGTGCGGGCTGCGGGACGCCCTGGAAGCAGACGGCCTTCCGTGGCTGGTGGATGGAGCCGCAAGGTCTGCGCGGCCAGAGCGCACCAGCAAGCAGCAGGGGAAAATCTTGAGGCAGGAACTTCCGCACGGGCAAGGAAAGCAAAAAGGAAGAGAAGGACAGACCTAAAATGTCTCAATAACTCTAAATGCACACCAAAACATCCCCTCAGGAGATGAGGTAAGCCGAGGTTAGCCGACGCGGATTGGTTGTGAAATATCACACAGACCCGGACTCGCTGTGGCTTTAAATGAGGCCAAGGGAATTTTGTTTTTCTTGCCCAAATACTTGTTTCCCCTCCTGCCCAAGCTCCCTCCTTTGTCCCTCCTTCCACTGCATCAGGTCCCGGTCCCTTCCTCCCGCTCAGTCTGGCTTTCCTCGATCGCCCTCCCCCTTCCCTTTTCCCTCCCCCCTCTGATTAGGCGCGGACGGGGAAGGGTGGGAGCGGTGGGGGAAGCTCTCCCTTTAAGAGGCAGCGTGCAGTGACGAATTGTTGAAATTGCCATTGCAGGATGGCATGCCGCTATAAATTCATTGTTCCACCTCCTCGCATCTTCACAGCGCTCGCGCTGCTCTCGGCGCTCGCAGCGGCGGACTGGGGATGAGCGCGGGCAGGAGGACGCCGCCGCCGGAGGAACACGGACGGATGCGCCCCTTCTCCAGCTCGCCGCAGGCCACCCCCTGCTTCTTTGCTTTAATTTTTATGGCCTTTTCCCGTCTTTTTCTTCCTCTCCTCCAGCTTCCAGCAGAGCTAAAGAAATCCACAAAATAAGGAAGGAAGTGGGCCCCAGAGCTTGGCAACTCCGCAGCCGCCCAGTGCGCGGGGCCTGGAGGCGGTGCGCACGAGTTGCCCGCCGGCTGCGCGATTCCTTCTCTACTTTTCTTGGGGCGACGATCGCGATTGAATTTTGCTTTTCTCCTTTTGCTGCTTTTGCTCAATCTCCACCACCCGGCAGTTGTCATTCTCTACCTTTCCCCTCTTTCTTTTTTCTTTCCTTCCTCCTTTATTTATCCCCATTTCTCCTCTTTCTGGACCACAAAGCCAAACATTTTCCAAACCAACAAAGAAAAGTTCGCACGCTGGCTTCGCGGCCGACGGGCTGGCCCTGCTGCGGTACCCCTCCCTCTCGCTCCGACACCTGACTCGGCCTCCAAGAAAGTGTGTGGATGCCCCCTCTCCGCCCCAGCCACTTTCCCTAGCGAATAACACATCCCCATAAAGTCTGGGCGGCGCAGCCCCTCCCCGCGGGCCGCGCACTATGCTGCTCCGGTGGGCGTCCCTGCTGCTGTGCGCGCTCCGCCTGCCCCAGGCCGCGGCACCTGCCCAGGATAAAGCCGGGCCGCCTCTGGCTGCTGCAGCGGCCGCCCAGCCCCGCCGGCGGCAGGGGGAGGAGGCGCGCTCGTGGGTCGAGCCTCCGGGCCACCCGCACGCCCTGGTGCCGCAGCACAGGGCCCGGGGGCTGGTGCAGAACGTCGACCAGCTCTATTCGGGAGGCGGCAAGGTGGGCTACCTCATCTACGCGGGCGGCCGAAGATTCCTTTTAGACTTGGAGAGGGATGGCCTGGTGGGCGCTGCTGGCTTCCTGCCCGCAGGAGGCGGGCTCAGCGCATCCCGGCGCCACCGAGGTCACTGCTTCTACCGGGGCACGGTGGACGGCAGCCCTCGCTCCCTGGCTGTCTTTGACCTCTGCGGGGGTCTCCACGGCTTCTTCGCGGTCAAGCACGCGCGATACACCATAAAGCCGCTACTGCACGGGCCGAGGGCCGAGGCAGAGACCGTGCGCGTGTACGGGGATGGTTCTGCGCGGATCCCTCACGTCTACACCCGCGAAGGCTTCAGTTTCGAGGCTCTACCACCACGCGCCAGTTGCGAGACCCCAGCACCCCAGCCCGGGCTGCACGAGCGCCCCCCTGCACACAACAGTCCCGGGCGACCCTCGGCCTTGGCTCCACAGCTCCCATACCTGTCAGCACTTTCACCAGCTGGGGACCCACGACCACAGACCTGGTGGCGGCGGAAACGTCGCTCCATCTCTCGGGCACGTCAGGTGGAGCTGCTGCTGGTGGCTGACGCGTCCATGGCCAGAATGTACGGCCAAGGCCTGCAGCATTACCTGCTGACCCTGGCTTCCATTGCCAACCGGCTGTACAGCCATGCCAGCATCGAGAACCACATCCGCCTGGCTGTGGTGAAGGTGACGGTGTTGGGAGACAAGGACAAGAGTCTGGAGGTGAGCAAGAACGCGGCTACCACACTCAAGAACTTTTGCAAATGGCAGCACCAGCATAACCAGCTGGGAGATGACCACGACGAGCACTATGACGCTGCTATCCTGTTCACTAGGGAGGTAGGTGCAACCGGGGTAGGCACAGGGGGCTCGGTCTGGCAGGGGAGGAAGGTGGAAGGAGCGTTCTCGCTGATGGTTTTGCTTCTCACAGAAGCCACCTGCCACTATGGATTCCTTTAAACGCATTTTGCCTGAACCTCAGCCAATTCCTATTTCTCTGCCTTTAGCTTCAGTAGCAATTTCTGCCTGGGTGACTGCACCTCGTCAGGCAATGAGCAGTCAATGATTCTGGATGCCGTCCAGTCTGAGATAGGACAGAACAGGCACCGAAACTTGGTAAGAAGGTACTAGAATGCTGGCAGTGTACCTGGTTAAGTAGGAAAACGGGAAAGCAAGCTTTCCTTTCGATCCATGTGTCTTCTACTCTTCAGTGAATCCAGTATTAGGACTCTGTCCAACCTGATAGAAAGCTTGGTGGTTCATCTGTGGTAGCCACTTGTATCTCGTGATTCTCCTTTGCAAATGACCCTATGTGAACCCCTTCTGCAGCCCAAGAGAGAGGAAGACTTTCCAAATGACTCCTCCTCATCTGGCCCAATTCTGGAGTTCTTCTTACACATCCACCTTGGAATCTGGGTTCCTGGGAAGGAAAGAATGTGGGAGGGCCTGAAGGAATTAGGCACCCAATCAGCTGAAGGGACTAGCTTGCCTGGCTCCTTAGCAAACCTCGCCTAGTCAGTCAGTGAGCCCGATGGCCAACGGAGCTGCCAGAGAAGGGTGGAATCCAACGCACAGGTTTGGGTTTGGGATGAATATAGTTCTAAAGCTGCAGTTCAGAGTATCTAGGCAAAGAGTCCAATCATGGAAGAGCAATATTTTCCCAAAATTTCACCATTTTAAGGAAAATGGTCACAGTCAAGGAAAGATGTGCATCTTTATAAGACCAGTAAGTTTGAGAGAAAGGCAGAATCTATTTTCAGAGTCACTAGACCACCAAGTTAGTGTGACATTGAGGCAAAGTCCAGATGGGCTTGGGGCCTGGCTTGCTGGTAGTTCTGAGCCTCAGTTTTCACAACTCTGCTTTGATTGTCAGTTTTAAAATGTGTCTGTCAAATAGTGGGAAAAAAAATCAGATTCTAAAGCTCATTCTTAACGTTTGATATCCCTCCAGACTCGGTGAAGGATTGTAAACATTGGCATATTATGTAAAGCCATGAAATGAAGCAAACAGTAAGAGTAGGAAATTGGTGACACACTGCAGGAAACTTCAAAATCACACAGCTTCCCTGTTAATTTTGCTATTTTTTCTTAAGGTACCCATGGTATAATGGGAAAGTGTTGATAAATTTAGAGTAGAGAAAGACTTGTGGCTCCTGGGATTTACATAAGTATAAACCACATGCAAACAAAGAGACTAGAGGGGCAGCACTTCAGGGAAAATGAGGCATTGCACAAGGCGGTGTACCATGGAAAATCATTCTCCTCATTAAGTGATGTTCTGGAAGCCATCCTTTACTTCCTCTACACAATATCTGTCTTTGAAATGGTAGAATATTCAGCTTGTAGCTTGCCCTGTGAAATTCTCCTGTAAAACTATCCATTTCTTATTTGGCTTCCAACTTTTTTTTTTTTTTTTCTTTCATAAGCAACTTTCCATGTCTGGGTTTCCTTGCTTTGCTAACATCACAAGAGCCTGCCAAGAAGGAGGCTTTGTTGAGTTTATGGAATGAGGCTCCCTAAAGAGAGAGGAAAAAATACTTTTGCAGTTGTATCACTCCAAAGACTAGGTCACTTTAATAATTTACTTAAATTTTGGAATAAAAACCTATAGTCTTCATATTTCCAAAACAAAAATGAGAGGAAGACCCACAACTCACTGCGCTGGGATCCTAATTTTCTTAATTGTTTTCCAGAACAAAACTGAGGCAGGGATTCTTAATGATGTCTCTTGCATTCCTGGGGTTTGTTTTTCATTTGGGTAGTTAACAATTCCTGTTATCCAAACTGTGAAACTTACCAGAACACTATAAATGCATGAAAGTAAAGGAAAAATAATTTAACAGTGCACCTTAATTCTAGTAATTTTGTCATAACATACTTTTTACAAACTAGTCTGCATATGGAAAATATTTTGTATGGTTCCTTCCTGTGCTTTTTGCCAGACAAAAGCATGCTTCAGGTAAAGCTAATCTCACTGAGTTTGGGGTTGGACCTCTGGTATAGAAATGTAATTATATGAAAACTGAATATTTGAAAAACACGTGTCCTAGGAATAGAAGTATCTAATTTAAAGGTATTTCAGGACTCTCATACCACATTCACTTGTAAAGTTAGTTTGCCTAGCACTTAAAAGTAAAAATCAGGAAGGCTGAGGAGAGACCATGAGTTCCCCAGTCTCATGGAATCAGATAGCTTAAGGCTTAATGAAAACTTTCATAGCTGTTTCTTTTCAATGAGAAATGTTCAGAGTTGGCAGTGGGATTCTACTTTTACTACTCTGTTTTGAATGTAAGAAGTGTGTTGCTTAGCAGCCAGATGCTAAGCCATCAAAACCATGTTTTGATGGGCTCCGAGTTCTGTTCAAATTTTGTGTCCAGATGTCTTCTCTTAAATGGCGTGTTTTCCAGCCATGAAGCAAATGTATGAGGATAGGTTTTCCACCCCTGTTTACTAGCCCCGGCCACCTTGAATTATGTATCTGGGAGCCAGCAAATAGTATTAAAAATGCACCTATCACACTAATCCGCCACACTGTCAGGACTGTACCTCAGCATTCTAGTACTGTTCTAATTAGGAAAACTTAGCAGCCCTCTTTTCTGGTGGAGAAGCCCTTTTCTCTGTGGAATGGCCCTTATGTGGGCTCTCACACCATTAGTGCCATCAAACAGGAGAAATCCAGTCTCCCCAGGATTTTGCTTTCCAGAGTGCTTTGCTTGTTCTGACTTTCTTTTGAACCCTATTTGAAGACTGCTCACCTTCCTAAGAAACAAAAACCTGGCTGATAACAGAACTGCAAACTATTTATCTTATTCCTGCAAACCAAAGAAAGCTTTACTCTCTCAAGCATCGACCCCATCCCTGTGACTCTAACCACCTACATGCCTGTGTAATAAAAATATTTCTTTCACTTTTATTAGAGGTCAGTGTGCCCATAGCTGTTGTCCCCCAGCTAAAACCTCACTTCTCCCATTTAGCCTTTTGGGCTAGAATTTAAGACGTTTCTTTATCTCCTGATTTCTTCTTGGGTCCTGACAACAGGGAGCACTCAGGGAGATAAGAAGCTTGAAAGAAAGAGAGATATTTTTTTTCTTGTTAGTTTGCTGATTAGACTAGAGTGAATGAAAAGTTTGAGTTCAGATTTATTTAAAAGTGAACCCATATCAAGAAAACATAGGAAAAATAGCATAGGCTGTAGATCAGTCTTAACTGATAAATGTCTAAATTCATAAGAAATAAATTTATAGCAAATTGAATTCTAGTTGAATATATATATATATATATATATATATATATATATATATTTCTGGGTCTCACTATGCAGCTCAGACTCATGTGATCCTCCTGTGTTCAGCCTTCCCAGAACTAAGATTACAGGCATGTGCCACCATGCCCAAACTCAGAGGCCCACTCATTGTACCCTGGAGGTGTGGCTGGCATGGCACGCAGGGCCAAGGATCAAACCCTGGTCCTTATGCTTGCCAAAGCAGGCGCTTAGTCCACTGAACTATCTTGCAGGCCCTAGTTGATATTTTTAGAATGAGAAATATTCTGAAAAATCTAGTCTATAAGAGGCAATATACTACAATACACAAGAACTATTTCATTTTTGTGTTTCACACACTTGGTAAATAGCTACGTACACCACCTATGTGTGAGACACAGACTTAGGCAGCTGAAAGTAGCAAAGTTGCCACACTTGGTCCTGCCCACCAGGCTTAGCAGCAGCAGAGGAAAACCACATCCATCTGCAAATCACTCTAGTGCTGGAACACTGATCAGAGCTATCAATAGGGCATAAAGCAGTGCCTGTAAGAGGGAAAAAGAGAGAACAGTTGTATCTATCAATCTTTTGATTGATGATCTGTTTGCAAATGGATCTGCGTGCAAATGGACATCTAAATTGGTCCTCAAAGAATGGACAAATATGACTTAGATTCAATCACTTGTTATTAACCATTTTATACCTACTATCCATAGATACAAGCTAATTTTAAAGTTTCTCTTCAACTATCTGTATTGTTGTTTTAAAATTTGGTGGATAAGGAATTTGTATGCAGAGGAACAAAGATAACCATAGAATAACAACTTATAGGTTGCAGAGAGAGAAGGTAGCCCTGGCTCCTGTTATCTACACTAAAAATAATTTATTCAAACATTCCATATGTTAAAGGTACACAAGGAGCCAGAGGTTTGAAGTTTGCACTTTCCTTAAGAATCTGTTCTAGGAAATAGACAAAGACATGGATTACTTGGGTGAGGCACGGTGATGTTTGCAACACACACATATGCTTGTCAGACCTGACAGAAGAAAGAGGAATTAGCCTGGCCACAGGAGGAGGCACCATAGACACAACAGATCCACATATGTGAGCATGATAATTATGCAAAATGTAGGAGACTAATGAAAATACAACAGGAAAAAATGAGATTGATATAGTGATTAATTGGTTGGAAAAGACATTAGTAATCAGACTACAGAAAAAATGGCACATCATGTGGGCTTGTTATAGAATGGGTAACTTTGGGAGAAATATATTCTTATTTAGCCCCAGGGGACAAAAAGTTGAAGATCAAAGATGGATCTCATTCAGTTTCTAGTGAGGCCTCTTTTCCTGGCTCTTCCTTTCTTCCTGGATGTTTTTTGCTGTTCCCTTGTATGTGCTTTCCTGTACATGTGTATTCAAAGTGATATGGGAGAAAGACATGTACAGAGAGAGAGAGAGAGAGAGACAGAGACAGAGATAGAGACAGAGACAGAGAGACAGAGAGAAACAGTGAGAGAGAGACAGAGAGCTCAGAACGTTGCTGAAAGTCACCAATCCTGCCTAATTTGGGCTCCATGATTATGATCTCCTTTAACCTAACTTACTCTCTCAAAGACCCTGACTCTAAATACAGTCAGATTATGGGCTAGGGATCCAGTTCAGTAACTTAGAAAAATGCAATTCTGTCTGTAACACAGGCCAGAGTAGCTGCACTGGATCTCGTGGAGACCAGGCTACTTCTGTAGCCTACACATCAGAAGAGCTAAAAACAGCCCAAGATAAAGCAATGTCATCCAGAACAAAGAGGCATAGCCCTGTCAAGAAGTGGTAAAAGAGAAAAAAATGTTAGATATGGATAAATTAGTGTTTTCCAGCAGAAAGAATATTTTGGATGAAGGGTTGTAAACCAACATATTCATGAGATTCTCAGGAAATTGCAGATAATGTGGAGCAGGAAAGTTTGCAGAGGAAAGCAGAAGACT
This sequence comes from Myocastor coypus, assembly GCA_004027025.1. Classification (NCBI taxonomy): domain Eukaryota; kingdom Metazoa; phylum Chordata; class Mammalia; order Rodentia; family Myocastoridae; genus Myocastor; species Myocastor coypus. The sequence continues at coordinate 26,899 of PVJA010016572.1, forward strand.
GGGTGACACAGGATCTGAATGACAGGACAGCGCGATCTTCTAAGACCTATACTCTAAGTAGGCAACTGATCACATCATATTCACTGGGATATTAGAAGTAGTAAAAGCACCAGTCAAAAGTATTTGGTGAAAGAGGAATGAATAGTGAAAACAAGGCAAAAGAGAATACAATGACAATGAGCAGTGACTGATGATATGTGACAGGTGACGGGGACATCATCAGGTTTCCTGTCTGTCATTTCTGTTTTCTTATGTCCTGGAATATCTCCCAGAGTGCACTGTGAGTATTTCACTTGCCTCTAAGTTATTGAGCTTTACCAAACATCCCATAGAGATGAAGAGCATGCTGTTTTCATTTACAGTTAAAAAAATGAAATTTGCTTGATGAAGAACAGATTGTAAATATAAAAGATAAGATTAGCGTCAAGAATAACATATGTAATGATTTAGCAATACCATGGTGAGGGAAATTAAGGAATTGAAATGTTTGGGTGTAGGTTTGCATTTCAGCTTTACTTTGCTTAAAACCTTGAGTACTTGCTGCTCCTGAGCTTGAGTTCATCCACCTATGTGGAAACTGGACTGTGTCCCATGAGTTCCAGCACATGTGTAGGTGGACCAAGCCCTAGAGTTTGTCTGGAGCAAATGCCTTGCTTGTGTCAACAATGAAGGGTCTTTATCTCAACCTACTTAAATATCTTTCACAATGTTTCTTTCTTCCTAATAAAGACAAACTTTTAAAAAGCAATCTACTTTCCATGCACTATTTCTAACCACTTAGTTCTCATTCACCAGGGTAACTCCACCATGTATCCAGTCTCCTCAATTCCCAATTTGCCTTGTTCCTTGTTTTCTTTATTGTCTTCTGACCTTGTATATGTCAGAGAAAATGTTCATTCTAGTATCTCTGGGTTCAAGCCATCCTCTGAGCTTCCTTATATTGTCCTCCCGAAACTTTTTGTCGTTTCTGAAACTTAGCCTAACTTTTTACCACCCGTGATATTTCCACGAAGCCTTCTTTGCTAAAATACCTCTCATCCCAGACTGTCAGATCCAGTAAAGTTTTTGTCAGTCCTTTCAGACCTTGTATCGATTCCTAAGAAAAAGAGTTCGCCAGGCTCTCACAGAAATGTATTCAGTCTAACAGCTCACCTTTTGCATCCCTATTGACCTATCTGTTTGCTTACTAGGTGATGTTTCTTCTTAAGGATGGAGATTTTATTTATTTTAATTTATTTCATTTTATCTCTATTATCATAGTTTCAGCCCTTGTCACAGCAGCTTGCAGATTATAGGCATGCAGTAAGCACACCTATGTTTCTAAGCCCCTAATCAGCTGCACATTCTGTGTTTCTTATCACCTAGCTGTGTCCAGAGACATGAGTAGAGATTGTACATGGGTCATTGTAATGCTTTCCCTAACAGTTTCAATTAGTATAGTCTCTGCTGGAATACAGATTAAAGCCTTCATTATCAGGGATTACTGTATAAGTAGCCAGAAAAGGAAATGGCATCTAACGAATCATATCTATGATTAGTAAAGCAAAATGAAAATTGATCAGTGCATGTTGTTTGGATACATGAAAAAAATCACACTGAATGCATTCATATGTACAAGTGGTACACACTTAATCAAAGCTAAAATAATTACCCAAAACAGACTCAAAGAACAAATAAACTTGAATATATATGCAGGTGTATAGAGTATGTGTAATACTTGTGATTAAATTACAGGTAGTACTATTTGCTAATTAATTCTTCTATCACTAATATTCAGTGAAAATTCTATAGGCAGAAGCTTAGATATTAGGACAGGTAAGCCTTATTTTATGCCCTTTTATAGACTTCTTGCTCTTACAGGAGAAATTGCAACAAGAACTCTAAGGTGCTCTTCCCTGGCTCTGCCCACCACTGCCCTGTGATGCTCTCTGCCCCTGCCCCTGACATCCCTTATGTTTCCTCTGACTCCTCAGAATATTTACAATGCACAGGTGACCACTCTCCCAAGAAGATGGGAAACCCTTTAACTCCAGTGCTGGGTTCCATTTGGGAATTTGTGCATGCTAGGATTTCTTTCTGCACCCAGAGAGAAGCACTAAGGTTTTTGTAGCTCTACGTATTGCTTCTCAAGCAATATAATGTTCTATGTGACAGCTCCACAAATAGGTATCAGGCAATGTTAAGAGTTTAGAATTGAATGACAAATAATAATGCTTGCCATCTTCATGATTTTCTGATAGTTTATACTGGGAAAAGTCATATTAGTGACCTCGCTGTGAAATTCTTTGGTTCTGCAGGTTGTCTGAGATATAATTTTGAGTTTGATACAATGTCTCTATCTTGTATCCTGACCAATGTTGCATTTTAAGATGACAGTTAGATTTTTGCGTGCATCTATAGCTCATAAATCTTTCTAAACTTTGTATCTCATTGTTTTACAGACAGTGGTGATAAGAAAATAATCCTATGTAAAAAGTGTCTTTTTGATATGACAAAAATGTCATTTATCTTGAGATTCACATGTAATAAACAGAAAATCACTTTTCATCACTTTTAATTTGCTCACTTCTTACATAGATACTGCACACAATTAACTTTTCATGTAGACAGTATCATCACCATAGTACTCAGCCCTTCACTTTAATTTAAAAAAAATCCTAGACTCAGGTTGCAGCTCAGTGGCACAAGTGCCTGCCTGGAAAGTACAAGATCCTGAGTTCAATTCCTGGAACCAATAAATAAATAAAAGTTCCTTTAAGGATTACATCTGTAAGTTTTATTATAAACCACCTTGAGAAAAATAGAGATGGAAGTAGATGTGGTATTCCTAATTTGATACACAAAGTAATGTTCATATATTGAGATTCAACATCAGATCAAAAAAAAAAAAAAATCCAGATATTCACTGTAAGCTATAAAGGTAAAAACATCAGCACACTGTTAAGCTTTGAAACTGCTTGCAGGAAGTGAAGAGGGTGTGAGTGTATAATTATAGCCATGGAAATACAATAGTGTGGCAATATAGTCAAGAGGTTTAGTCAATGTGGTTAAAAAAAATAACCAGGGCTTCTCTTCATCATTTTGTCCCCCATGCACATTTCTATGGCAAAAGTCCAAGTGTGCTCAATGTAATTCAAAGATGACAAGGAGCACTGATGGCTGCTAATGAGCAATTGATTAGCAGTAAACAGAGACATTAAGCATCTACTTGAAGCTGCCTTCAAAACAGGAAGGCCATTTCCCTTCACTGGGATGCCTCAGCCAAGCCTGCTACTGAAGTAAGGAGAAAGAAGGAAAACTTAATTCTAGAGCCTTGTTACTGGAAGGGGATGAGAAAAGAATTCTGAAGGTGAACATAAACCTTGGTCTTAAAAGGAACAATGTGTGTATACAGAGATGACCCTCAGTGTCTCTCAGCTTACCTAGACTATGGCCTGCTAGTTAGCCCAAGCACTACTGAAACGGTAGTGAGGAAGAGGCAGAGTTAACAAAATGTATCCAGTATGTTATTATGTCAAAACGCATTATGCAAAAGTGTGCTCCAAATTCAATTTTAAAAACTACTAATTTGTTCTCAACAGCTGCAATTTGGCATCCCACGGGATGACGTATGAGGGTGCAGAGAACAGTTGAGAGGACTGTTGTGGATTTGGTGCCTTGATCCGCAGAGCTGTTTGGCTGAGATTTCCACTGTCTGAAGCCACAATAACGTGATCATCTTGGTGCCATCCTCATGAGAGGAAGCTTATAGTTTAGAGAACACAATAAAGACATGAAAATGTACTAAAGGGGAACAGAACAGAGCGTATCTTTCAGTGTTCTTCATCTTGGTTAGATATTTGTCACAGAATAGGGAAAGCATTTTGGTATAGAAAAGCCTTTTGGCCCTGAGTTTGTGACGCTGGCTGTAGAGTGATGCTAGCTTTCATTAAGCACCTGAAGTTGTGGAAGTCCTACCCGCATGCAGTTTGCTAAAGGTGTGCAAGGCTCCTCCTGAGCTTCATGGTACATCACCATTTGACTCAGTAAAGCAACTATCCTTTGAGCTTTGAAGAATAGCATTGCAGTAGTTTCAGATACAAAGATGACAGCTGTAACTGAAATAATACTTGTCATTTCAAATAATAAACAATGTTTTTTAAAAAAAAAAACTTTTCTGCGTTTATTGACTTGCAGCTCCTAGAAATACTACGTTTCTTTTAGATATGTATGTGATATTAATTAACTTTTGTTAAAAATGAATAATCACAAGAGAATCTAATTCTATTAGTAGTTAAATAGCACTTAAAAGGAGAGTTTATCTATCTTTGGAAATCTATCATCATGAGCTTTTATTTCCTTTTTAAGGTTAATATTTTTGATGTCTTTACTATTCCTCTCATTTAAATCAATAACTTCTAAATATTAGTGAGGTCTGATCTTTTTCCATTTGAGAATCTCTTAAAAGATACACAATGTATTATTCAATATGCATACACTTGTGTACACACAAACACCTTCATCGCATATAGTTTTGAGAATTGATAATGCCGAAAACACTGAATTAGGTGCTATGTATAAGAATTCATAAATTTTTGAAGGTGCAATCTATGAACTTATAACTTATTTGCCAGTTAAGGAGATGACCTTTTAAGGATTATTAATGTGGATTAAAATTATTGATAAATTTATATTCTGTCACAAAATATGTGCTTGTAGTTTGCCCCAGGGACCAGTCCTCTAGTAAATTTAGCAGACTGCACCTTACCTAAACATGACCATATGTGACAGTTATCCTTGCCACACAGGTATGCACGATAGCTTTGTTAGGGTTGCTCCTGTGGTTGAAATGGACAAGCTATAATCCACACACATCTTTTCAAGTGTAATTGAATTCTTTTTCTTTCTACTGCTCTGGGTCCCAGAGTCAATGAGAAGAGGGGGAAGAGGGGCGATCCTCATTTCGTCTTTAGAGCACTTCCAGGCTGAGCAAGCAATGCCCAAAACACACCCAGTCTTGCCTTCTGGGGCAAGCAAGTGGCAGTACATGGTGTCTCCTTCTGGCTGTCAATTGATCTTAATGATTTCTTTCTTTCTCTCGGGACAGGATTTGTGTGGGCATCATTCATGTGACACCCTGGGAATGGCAGACGTTGGGACCATATGTTCTCCGGAGCGCAGCTGTGCAGTGATTGAGGATGACGGTCTCCACGCAGCTTTCACTGTGGCTCACGAAATTGGTATGCAGGGCCTTTTTCTTCCCTCGCCAAATCAAACACTGTAACAGCTGCAACAGGAACCAAAATACTTGGCAATTAATTCCAGATTTCTTCTGGTTCAGATGTACCCATTGGGGATTAAATCTGTTTATATTCTCACTTTTAGGGTTAACTAATACAGGAAAAGGAAGACCAAGTCAGCAACACAGTGTCATTTAAAAAATTATTCAGAAATTCACTACTGCTGCTATCTTCTTCCTGTCTTTATAAGCATCTCTAACTGGCTCCTGGACAAGATTTGTCACAGTCATCTATGGAATGCGTTCTTGTCCCCTTTTGAAGTTATTCAAGGCAGTGTTGACCCATCCAGGGCTAATCAGTTTACACAGAAATTTAACATGTTTTGGTACATGGTGGATGGCAATAGTGGGCTCTTGCCAAAAGTAACCAGTGACTTACTATGACTGTTCCAATATTCTCGACAGCAAGGCAAAAGAAATAAAGCCAATGCTCAATACAGCTTGGTTTGCTTTAAAATGTCATTTACCCAGTTAGTCTGTTAGAAGAAACACATCTAAATCCTACAAGTGTAATGTTAGGGCTCAATTGACTTCTAAAATATATGCACCAGTAAGGAGGGTGTGCTTCCCAATCATTGACCTGAGCTTTGAGGTGTGTGGGAAATTGTCATTGTACTAGGGACTATATCTTAGAATTAAACACATCTGTGCTCAGTTCTTGCAAAAGTACATTTTTCCAGTGTACTATCAGTCTAATTATTTAAACTTTCTAAACTTGAATTTTCCCATCAGAAATATAGGAACAAGATGGCCTATTTGGATGCATTTATCTTAGGGAGCAAGCTGGGTAGTATAAAAGTCATCCATGTTTTGCACATGTACACATACCCTGCTGTATGAATATTTCATTTACTTTCTTAATTTGTGCATCACCTTCTATCTTGCAAGGAAGCTAAGCATAGTGTGATCATTATATTTGATTTCTAAATATTTTTGCTTTTGTAACATAGATTTCATTTTTAAAGCTAAAACCATAGGTTTTAAATGGAAGTTAGGGCTGGGGAGAAAGCTCAGCAGTCTTAAGTGCCTGGATCTGGGTTTGATTCCTGGTACTGTATAGCAAACCTATGCATCAAATAATTAAATGAATAAAAGATTTATTTTTAAATTAAAATAAAGGGCCAGCCTGATAGCTCAGCAGACTAAAGGGTCTGCTTAGGCAGAGTACAGCAGCCAAGGTTCGATCCCCCACATGCCATGCTGTGCCCACCCTGCCTGCAGGGCATACTGAGACAGCAGTTTGAGACTGGACATGGTGGCATGCACCTGTAATCCCAGCACTTGGGAGGCTGAAAACAGGAGAATCACTATGAGTCCAAGTGCATAGTGAGACCCTATTTACCCTGTCCTAAATATAGAAAAAATAAAATAAAATTACATTCCTCATAGACAGAATACTTTCACAAGATGACAACTTTTCTACCTGCCAAATGTCTTTGAAGAGTCAAAACAATTGCTAGCTAAAACTATAAGCTTGTGAGTCTGAATCCTGCAGACATTAAGTAGAATTAAGTAGTAAGATTTGCATGGTATTAATCATGGTATTAATGGTCGTAACCTCTGCTCTTACCATAGAAACAATAATCATAAATATAAAATCTTAATGCAAATAACCATCAGAAAATATCACTAATGATAATTCATTCTAGTATTTTAATGAGTATCTTTTTTCTGAGGAGCCATGAAGTATGAGATAAGGCCCCAGCTTTATTGCTGTGTTCTTTGTTATATCACCTAGTGGTTTGAACACTTGGGGCCTCTGTTTCTTCCTTCTGTGGTGGAAGAATAAAGAGGCATTGTGTTCTCCTGTGCTGACAGGTCTGAGGATTTTTTTAAAACACAAGCTATTTGAGCTTCAGAGTAGGGATTATGTCTTCACACATGTCTCACTCATGTCTGTGAAATAAACTGATACACACATGCCCAAATATACAACTTTAATCAATGTTCACTACATATCTAAGTGTGTGCATGAATGGGTCGGTGGACTGAATGAGAGAGCTACTGAAGGAGCTGTCCAAAACATTCTGATTTTACAGTGGCAGATAAGAGAATTTAGCTTAGTTCTGAAGGAGGATTGCCATTAAACAGGGATTTGAGAAGTACACCAGTAATTAATCATTGCCCCTCAGCCTGAGAGAAGTTACATAAGAAAGATTCTAAATCCCTGAGAAAACAGAAGATTGCTGGTGTCCGTGTGGGAGGGGAATTGATGGGGAAGATGCTAGCAACTGAGCTGGAGTCTGAGGCTCTTCAACCGCAGAGTCATTACTCGTAAACTCTGGTCTTCATGCCTTAAAGAAGCACCGTTTCTTCCCTCTCTTGCTTTGCTGTAGTAACTGTTTCCTCACACTGATAATGTGATATGGTCTTCTACTATCAGGGAAACACCACACATGCAGTTTCTTTAGGGCTGCTTTGACTCGCAGGCCTTATGGGCTTGACTGTTACTCGTCCCAAACTTCCAAGGCTGCTGCAGCCAGGGCCTGGATTAGACAGGCAGGTGTAATAGTTGGAAAGCTGGGAAGTCAAGCACTGATAAAAACAAACATTATATTAAAATTATAATTATTGATACAATGAAACTTCCTCTAATAGTACAACATTAATGAGCATGGTTACATAAGACAAGGTCATAGGAGAGATGTGCGCTTCCACGTGCAAAATCAAACCTAGTCTTTGCTGTATGCCTGTATGCGTCCTTGTGTCTCCTTTTATTTCCACATTGGACCATTTGTTTAGCTTCTTTAGAATTCTTTGTAATTTCTTCTCCAATCAAACACTCAATTTCTCTTTTTGTGTTATAAATGGCCTAATCTGAGATATTTAATTTCTGGATATAGGAGAATATGATTTTAATTTTCTTTTTCACAAAGAAGTCTTTCAGTCGGTTTGCTTTCTAATTGTTTCATTATTTTGTTTTGCTTTTTGCCTAAACATTAAAAACATATGTTATAAAGTATAAGCCTTAAAACTGTAGAAAAGATAACCTCACAAAAGCTTTCTAAATGCCCTCCGTATTACTGGAGTCCCTGAAGACTCTTAGCTAATGCAACCACTGATTCACTCCCAGTGCTTTTGCTTCAGAGCTGTTTCTTGAAGCTGTCGGTCTTGCCTCAGCCCTGCCTGGGCTAACTGTGCCCTGGATTCTAATTCTACTCTATTCTTTTCACACCATTTCTTTTTATTGGATGCTTGCCACTTTCCAGATTTGGAACATCAATACATATGTGGTGATTAAAATGATTTGTAAAGCCTATCTCTAATGTTTTGAGTCTCTTGAAGCTCACTCTAAAATGTGTGGTTCTATCATGCAAAAATATAGTGTGAATGTGCTGCTGCACTCCAAACACAAGCTGGGAGAAAGTTTCCAACTGTTTCTTTTATTTTCCCATTCTGTTCTTTTTCTGTAAGCATGAAAAAAGATATAGTTGATTAGGAATAGCATATTCACTAACTTACTAACAAGTTCTCATTAGAATGTGCAACTTCCTCTTTCTGAACATTGTCAGTTCAAATGTTCAAATGTAACGTCTGGCTCATTTGTGCACAAAGTAAATCTCTAACACTTATTCTCTCCATTCAAACAATTTTACATGGAAGATTAGCATAATGTAAGCAGAGACAAAACTAAAGTCCATTTTTGTGTCATCTCTCTCTGGAATGCTAAAAATGTTTCTGTTAAAACGTCATAGTGTTCTTTTTTAAAGAATAAAAGTAGCAAAAACAAAATTAGAAACAATACAGAATTTTACTAAACAAAATAATATGAATTTAATAATAGTTGTTGTATTGCATATTGTTGTCTTTAAACTAATTGTTCAGATTACCAGGTATTAGCATGCAAAATTGACCTAAAAAGTTATAAAAATTTGAAAAGAAGAGAGGAAAATAGTTGAAGTATTAACTGCTCCTTTCAGTAGAACAACAGAAACTGGCAGTGCAATTATCGAAGCCATCTCGGTGTATATAGGTTGCATATATATTTTTCCCTTCCTTCTTTCTTTTGTCCTTTCCCTCCCCGAAGGTGTTCCTTCCCTTCAACAGATCCTTTCTCTTTCATAATATCTGCTGTACCTTTCAGATTTTAATTTCTCTTTCAGATTCTTATGCTAGTGAGACAATACCATATTTACACATGCAGGGCTGACTTGCTTCACTTAAAATACCATAGATTAAATGAACAGTTTGGGAAAATTGCCCTTTTTTGTGTACTGCATTTTAACTGGGGCTCTTCACTTTTCTGGTCAGTCTTTAAAACAACAATAGCACCAGCTGGGTTTGGAGGTGTGTGGTCAGCTGAGGCCAGCACAGGCCTCCTGAAGGCCCATGTTGATTACCATAGACTGCACAAGCACCAAGAAGTCACCCTCCTCTGTGCTGCCTTTGTGCTTAGGAACACTGACGAAAGTGTTAGAAAATTTGAGAAATTTACTTCAAACCATCAAAAACACAGTCCTCATCCATGTGCCATGGGTGGAGACAGAAATGTGTTTACAGCCATTTTACAATCCAAATGCGAGGTGCAGAAATTTTTTAAGTTGATGTAAGTTTACATTTTGAGTTTATGTTTTCAACTTGTCAAACTTTTATTATGGAGTTGTAATAATAAAAATTTCACCTGCTGCGCACATGGTGATTAAAAACAATAATTTTATTGAGGTTGAGCCAGCTCCTAATACACTAGGGGGAACAATAAGATTTTATTTAGATTAATGAAATCCATAATTTGCAAACACACCAAAGGTTTGCTTTAGAGTAGCTAATTACAAAATGTGCTAAGTGAATATCTCCAGTATGAAAGACTCCAGTGTGACGCCTAAGCTAATCTGAGGCTGCTTTAAAGAGTCAACACCAAGTATTCTGTCAAAACTTAGGAATCAGTGGACACACAGCAGGCGGGCTGCCTGTATTTTGCTGTAGGAAGACGGCGCTCTCTGGTTGTGCTGATCTGCCTGGGACTGTGCTCCCATGGATGATTAGATTAAATAAAGCCGTGTTTTGAAAAGCTACAGAGCCTCTGAAAATACCATAGACCAAAGCTCAGAGCCCACGATCAGATGTCTGAACTGCCCATACAATGGGAGGTGAGAAGGGAGGGAGGATGAAACTCCCTAATTATCCCTGAACTCATCATTTTACTCAACATGTGCACAACATTCCTTTCCAGCTGGCTGGGAATTGTGTCATACTGTCTTTCTTTGATCCTGGATGAAATATTAGAGATACATCTTTGCTATATGGCCATGTGTTGTGGCACATGCCTATAATCCCAGCCCTTGGGAGGCTGAGGCTGGAGGATCTGTGCCAACTCAAGGCCAGCCTGGGCTGCATGGTAAGACCCTGTCAAACAAAAACCAACCAACCAACCAAACAAACAAACAAACAAACAAAATCTTTGCTACATTTCTAGTGGCACTGAATGATTTGGTATTTATTGCAAATTTTCAAAAACCCAGATCCCAATTTGTATTTCTTGAGGAGAGGCTCACCGATTTTCTGCCATATGTGTGGAAACAAGAAAGCTGAAGGTGACATCAAAAGTAAAATTTAGCTGTGTGATTTTTTTTTTCCTCTTATAATTAGGAAACTTTCCTTTCCCTCCCAGTGCAAGGTGTTTGGTAAAAATAAAGTTTTTAAAAACCACTGATTAGAGACTGCTATTAAAAATATAATGAACCGAGGAGATCAATTAGGACAATAAATTTAGTTAGCCCTTTTGATATATGTCAAGGATATGTTCTAGGAAATTTGCACATTTTATATCATTAGATCTCAAAATTTTCCGTGAGGTAAGTACCACTCACTATAGGTCACCCCAGAGAGAAGGAAATAGACATTCAGAGACTTGTCTAAATCACCAGTATACTGTTATTCAGATCCATATAATCTGGCAATAGCCCAAGATTTTACTGCCACCCTATAAGGTTTTGTTTAGACAGTATTCCATTTAAAAGATCTAATCCTGAGTTTGATTCAAAATAATGTTGAGAGGTGGGGCACATTCAGGATGGTATGGCAAGAAAATACACAAAGTGGGGAAAATTATAGCAGACTGTCCCTCTGACAAAGGACTTCTATATAAAACATATAAAGAATTAAAAAGAAAATAAGGCCCTGCAAATTGAAAGAGCCAATCCAAAAACGGGCATCTGAGATAAATCTACACTTTTCAGATGAAGAATACAAAAGGCAAGTAAGTAGAAGAAAAACAGTATAGCATCATTGGTCATTTGAGCAATGCAAATTAAAACAACACCGAGATTCCATCTCACCCCAGAAAGAATTGCTAACATCAAGAAGGTAGCCAAGGACAAATACTAGAGGAGCTGTGAGGAAAAGGGAACCTTTCTACACTGCTGGTAGGAGTGCAGACTGGAACCACCACTAGGGAAATCAGCATGGAGATTCCTTAAAAAGCTGGGATTGAAGATCCCATGCAAACCACCTCTTCCTGTCCTGGGTATTTTCCCATGAGACCTGAAAACTTCATACCATAGTGACATATGTGCACCCATGTTTATAGCAGCACAATTTGTCATAGCTAAATCCTGGAAACAACCCAGATGCACATCAACTGAGGATTGGATAAAGAACATGTAGTATTTTTTTACACAATGGAGTAGTATTCAGCTATAAAACAGGATACATTTGAGATTTTTGTCAGCAAATGGATACAACCAGAGACCATACTCTTAAGTGAAATAAATTAGACCTATATAAGCAAACATGATATTACTTGCTTAGAGTGAGACCCTGAAAGCAAAAAAAATGTAATTTGAAGGGAACAAAAGATACTGGAAAAAGATAATGAACTTAGCCATGCATGATGGCACAATCCTGTAATCCCAGCACTTGGGAGGCTGAGGCAGGAGGATTGGTTTGAGTTCGAGAACAGCCTGGGCTACAAAAGTGAGCTTAAGGCCAGCCTAAACTGCACAACAAGATCCTGTCTCAAAAAGACCAAAAAAAAAAAAAAAAAAAGAAAAGAAAAAAAAAGATAATTAACTTATTCAAAAGGAAAGAGTTACTGAGTTGAGGAGAACAGGAGAGGGAATAGGGGAAAGAGATTCGTATGTATGTAAGCAGGATGGTTTGGATAACTGTGTATTTCTGCTGGTCTATTGAAAGGAACAACATATAATGGTCAATCTATTTTGTCTTGTTTTTCAATTTTTTTCTCGTTTTTCTCTTCTTAATTCTTATATATTTCTTTTCTCTCTCTTCCAATGTTGCAGCCATATATCTAGTAATATGAATAACTAGTTGGATGACAACACCATATATTATAATAAGTACTGTGAAATTCATATTACTTTATTAAACAAAATTCTGTATCACTTGTAATTTTTCTATTTTAATATCATTTTGTATTCTTTTTTAAAAATTCAGATTAGCCATTTTACATAATATTCAAAGTGATTATAAGTATTTAGAAAGTAATGGGCTACAAATGATTTACCCTTGTAAAGTTGTAAGATATAACAATAATGAAAACATGATTAAAACTACAAAAAGGAACAGAAAAGGATATTGATGTTGCTAATTTTAAGATGAAAAAAATTTCAGATTTTGCCACTTAAATTATGTAATTTTTAGCATTTGTGTTGAATGTTTTGAAATATATACAGTTTTAACCACATCTACACCAGCTGGCCAAATTACATGAATGTTTGACATTTTTTCGTTTACAATAAAAGACATATTGTCATTCATCCCCTCCAAATAGCACTCCCTTGCTCAGAGCACACTTATCCTATCATCTTCATCACTTTCTGAGGCAGCTCTGGCAGCCTTTTTCATGAATGTCTTTGAAGGTATGATAAACATAGAGTAACTCATCTGCTGAGTATCATCCAATGTAAAGGCAGGCTTGTAAGACCTCATGGTGTGTCTATGCCCATCTTTATGGGTTACATATGATGCTGTTCTGACTATTCAGGCTATTCACTAAAGTCAAAATGACAATTAAAAGGAAAGGCTTTGAGTTGGTCCAGAATACTGCTGCAATCATAACAGCACAATGGAAAACACTCACAAAGGAAGACTTCCAGAACTGCTTCAGAAAGCGGCCGGAATGGTGGGACGACTATATTCAAACCAAAGAGGAAGATTTTAAGGAGAGTTAGTTGCAGTGCATTTTTTACCATAATAACTTTTAAATGTTAACATTCATTGCATTTGTTAATCAGGCCTCGCATGAGATGCTTCATGTTGGAAAAGACATGAACCATCTAATCTTGGAGGCCTTGGGTCCCTTTTTCAGTGGTTCTAGATTCTGAGCCCAAGTGAGTTACTGACTCACTTTTCCACCTCCAGCAAGACCTTCTTATACCTTGTAATTCCAGCTGGAAAATTGGGTAAAATAAAAACGTGACCTCATGAGGAAACAGATGTCTTGGTCTGAGTGTCTCTTTCCCAACTAAACATATTACAGAACTCTTTGTGACTTTTGGGGGCCAGGTGGCACTGTGTCCCCCCGGCCACTGGGCAGTTTTGGATCAGAGAGACAAGAGCTTGAAATTCTGCTTAATTTGTGGTCCAAAGTTTAAAAAACTAATCCAGTTCCTTCCTGAGTTTAATAATGGAATTCAGCCAAAGTTGTGTAGTAATACCTAAATAAGAAGCTGAGCCAGCAGTTTGCTTTCTTTTAATACAATGTAATGTGTCTTCAACTGACTGTATGTTATCACAGATTTGCTTGTGAATTTAAGATTGCAAAATACTTTTTAAATCTATATTAGGAGTGTCAAAGATGAAATTTATTTATTAAGTTGTGTCTCATTTGCTAATTTAAAATGAAGGCTATAATACTAGAAAAATTATCAGCTAAGTAGTGCTATTTCTAAGCTAAAAAAATGGAGTCTATAATTCTGACTCTTTACCTCCTAAGTTTGGTTTTTGACATATGAATTGTTAAATACATTTCCTTATCATAATTGAAATAAACTTCCTGATGCAAATTTTGCGAGAGAGACTCATAAGCATTCAGAAGCTGACTGCTGTACTCTGTCATGAGTCAGTATTTGTTAAGAATAGGCCAATATTTTTCGCCAAAGCACTTACAGTTTTTTAGTTTTACTAGTGATTTCAAATAGCAAAATACTTGAGCCATCATTCTTGCCACCCTTCTGAAGTTCCAGAGCATCAGACCATGTCGAAGTGCGAGAGTAGCTACCATTCTAACAAAGTATCTGTTGGAAAGTACTTACAGACACTAGCGTTCTTTTCAGAATTTTCCTCTGCTTCTCCCTGCCACCCCATCTTTTTCCTTGCTCGAATACAGATGCCTTCAGCAAGAGAATTCACTGTATAAGAACATTTGCTCCTTAATTGCCTCAGGATTTTAGGTGAGAAGTTGTTTTGTTTTGTTTTGTTTTGTTTACATTAGGGAAGGTTCTACAGGGTGTTCAGAGTCTCACTACTAAATTGGACTTGTGATGATCCACCTGTTTACAGCCTCCCAGGAGCTGGGATTACAGGCCCGAGCCACCATGACCAGTCTCAATTGCTGTCTCTGTGCACCATGAGGGGCGGGGCAGGCACTGCAAGCACCTGTTTGTAGGCACTTTAATCCGCTGAGCTACTTGACCAGCCCCGAGAAGTTTTTAATTGCATCATCAAGAGTCAAGGATTTGCTTTTCAAAAATTGAGCAAACTTGTTAAGCAAACCAATCTGTGGTGGTTTGGGGGACTACTGATTACAAATGGATCTAAAGTCAGACTTAGATTCTCTAGTTCAAATCCTGACGGAGAACAAATGGCCCTAAATCAGTCCTGCTTTTTCTTTCACTAGTTTCCATGTCTTCTTTTGCTGAGGGAGCTTCCTCAGAAGTCTTATTTCACATTTCCAAGTTGCTCTGAATAGTTCCTGCTCTTTCCCCTGCTTCTCTTGTTCTTTTCAGAAGGAATTATTATTCCATCTCTCCAAGGAAAATAAGTGCTTTTTTAGGGAGGGCTTCTTTTTTTATCACTAAGTTTGCATGAATAAAGATGGTTTTTTTTTTGTTTTGTTTTGTTTTGTTTTAAATACAATGGAGGACTACTCAGCCATTCTTTATGAGCATTTATAGCTAAATGGATGGACGGGAAGAACTTACTCAGATAGGTTCCCTGATTCCACCTTCAGCTCCTCCAAGCCTTCACCATTCTGTTAACTTTGTCTATTTATATTACTATAAAGCACCGTGCTACAGCACCGTAGACTGCGAACAACAAACGGCTTTCAGTGCTACAAACTCTTCATCCAACACTTCTCTGTTTTTTTGTTGTTGCTTTGGGGGGCATTTCCTTTGAGGCATAGCCATTGTATTGTCTGAGACGGAGGTGCCTAAAACCTACCTACTGCTACTGCTCTCAGGATAGCTTGCTGCACAAGTCTTTATCTCCAACCCACAATGTTCATTTTAAACGTGCGTGAATGGGCTATGTATGGACAAACTCTCCCCAAAATGCAGAGCCTGCAAAGCTGAAGTCTGTGTATGCGATCAGCGTGAGTCGCGCCTGCCCTTCAGAGCCGTGTGAAGGGCATGGCTGTCCGCTGTGAAATGTTAGATTGCCATTATCCAGACTTGCGGCTTGGTGAGCGCTAGTGTCGCGCTGTGCCGTCTTGTGTGCACAGGCTCTCTTGCAGTACTATGTGCTCCTGCGTGCTCTCCTTGTTCTTCCGGGGCTCAGCGCTGCTGGGGAATTTCAGACTGGCACTAGGAGTCTTAGCACAACTGGTCAGGCGCTCATATTTAAACTGTTCCCTCCTTCTGCTGTCCACAGCTTTTAGCATGTGTGTCACGTCTTCCCTGGAGAACATCCAAACGTCCCTCGCATTGATCTTGCCTGTCAGTTCCCCTCCTGCTCTTGAGAAGTCACATGGGTCTGTCACTGTGCCCTGCCCCCCCCCCCCCCCCCCCCCCCCCCCCCCCCCCCGTGCGGCCGCAGGGGGGGGGGGGGGGGGGGGGGGGGGGGGGGGGGGGCAGGGCACAGTGACAGACC